>JAQGBT010001451.1:0-32087 GCA_034698585.1 Disparrhopalites patrizii | reverse complement strand
AGAAAGCAATAGAGAGAGACACAGAGAGAGAAAGAGAAAGCAATAGAGAGAGACACAGAGAGAGAAAGAGAAAGCAAGAGAGACACAGAGAGAGAAAGAGAAAGCAAGAGAGAGAGAGAGAGAGAAAGAAAGATAGAGAGAGAGAGAAATGATGAGGAAAAGGAGAGAGGTTACCACAAGTCCTTGAAAGATATGGATAGAGACGGGCTACAACGGGAGTATGAGGGCTCCCATGGAAGAAAAGTGCTAAGAACGGAGGAGGAGAAGAAGTTGTTGAAATTCAATTGAACGTGGTCGTTTCTAAACTATACTGTAGTCAATTACCATACTGCAGAGGGGGAAATTTCAACTGGTTATAACTGGTATAGGCAGGGAAAGGGGTAAAAGGGAGAACATTGACTGTAGCGGTATCTTTATATTTTTTTCCATTCATATAAGGAAAAGTCCCCCCCCCCTACAAAAATATGTGGGGGTGAGAGTACACAGAGAAAAAAGAGGAAGAAAAGGATAAGAAGAGAAGAAAAATAGCTGCCAATTCTCACACACATTACTTTGTTGTAACTCGACTCAGTATACATGCTACTACTTTATTACTGGCAACTTTGCCCAACTTCAATATAAAACACTTGCTAACTCCCTCCAAAGAGTCACGAGTTACTTGTGAAGCGAGTTTAGAATTATTACAACTTTCTCTCTCTCTCTCTCTCTCGCTCTTTTAGTCTCTTTTCTCTCTCGGTCTCTCTCTCACTCTCTTTCCCACTTTTTCATTGAAACAACACCGCAACAATTTTCAGATAAAATGGAGAGAGGGGAGAGGGACTCCCGTCTTTTTGTATGTGCTTCTTGGGTTTATCGTCCTAGTGGCCAGGCTCGAATTCATGATGAGGATACAGTATGTTACAGTGTGGGGAGAAAGTATGGAATGTTGGAAGACCGATGGGCTTCCTTGGGAGGAAGAGGCACAAATATTTATTGGAGATTTATAACAACCCCGTGCTTATGGCTATTCAACCCCTTCGTTTCCGTTTTTCAGGTTTTGTGGCTAATATCGATGACTCTCTATGTTTTTGTAAAAACAGAAAGGTGAAATATTTTTGGATACACAGATTATGCTGGTTATTGTGCGAGATTACACTGTTTAACTTAAATTATTAATGGCAGTAATCAGTGAAAGCTACAAGGACGTCTTGCAATGACAGGTAATCAAAATGAGAAAAAAACAAATTAGACCATTTGACTTGGAGGACAGAAATTAGAGCAAGCAGAAAGAGAAAGTAAGAGAAAGAACAGCGATAAACAGAGAAAATGGAAGAAAAATCATTTTTTCAAAGTGAGAACGGAACAGAGGAAATAGTAAGAAAGAAAACAATGTAGGCAAAAGAAAAACTAGGAAAGATCAAATTTAAACCGAAAAAGATAAAATACATGACCAAAAAAGAAAATCAAAATAAAACAAATGAACAAGTAAGAGAGAATTAAAACTAAACAAATGAACAAAAAAGAGAAAATCAAAACTAAACAAGTAAACAAGCGAGAAAATCAAAACTAAAAAATTAAAAAGCGAAAAAATCAAAATTAAACAAATAAACAAGCGAGAAAATCAAAACTAACCACATAAAAAAGAGAGAAAATCAAAATTAAACAAATAAACAAACGAGAAAGTCAAAATTAAAAAATTAACAAGCGAAAAAATCAAAATTAAACAAATAAACAAGCGATAAAATCAAAACTACACAGATAAAAAAAAGAGAAAATCAAAATTAAACAAATAAACAAGCGAGAAAATCAAAATTAAACAAATAAACAAGCGAGAAAATCAAAACTACACAGATAAAAACGAGAGAAAATAAAAACTACACAGATAACAAAGAGAGAAAATAAAAACTACACAGATAAAAAAGAGAGAAAATAAAAACTATACAGATAAAAAAGAGAGAAAATCAAAATTAAACAAATAAAAAAGACAGAAAATCAAAACTACACAAATCAAAAAGAGAGAAAATCAAAATTAAACAATTAAAGAACAGAGAAAATCAAAACTAAACAAATAAACAAGAGAGAACATTTATAATTGAAATTAAATAAGAGAGAAACTCAAAGCTAAACAAAGGGGATAGAGGACGAAATCAAAACCAACGGCAAATCTGAGAGAGAAAATCAAAGCTAGAAAACGAATATGAGAGACAAAATAAAAAGCGAATTTGAGAAACAAATCAAAAATAGAAAGCGAGTATGAGAAACAAATCAAAACTACAAAGCAAATATGCGAAACAAATTAAAACTCAAAACGGCATAAGAAATGTAGAAAAAAGGAAAGAGAGAAAATCAGAAGTAAAATAGATAAAAAGGCCCTTTTCTTGTCTCTCTCACAATCAGAGAGAGAAACTTTGACGGAGAAAAAAATAGTGGAAGAGAAGAAAATCAGTGGAAAAGAAAGCTAAAGTCATAAAAAGAAGGAAAAGAAGATTTATAGTTAAAACGAGAAACCAAGATGAAATACGTAGTAAGAGAACATTTAAAAATGAAAGGGGAATAGTAAAACGGGAAGATGATTTAAAAATGGAGACATTACAGAGAGGATAGAGAATGTTGGAGAAAGGAGAAACGATAAAAAGGACAAAAAAAAGGATGGGAGAAATCCCTAGAAAAAATAACGACTGCATACGTTGGTCCCGAGGATACTAGTCACCCCCATAAAAAATGTATAACCCTCTCCAAAAACCGCCCACTATAACTTTCACAAGGATTTTCTTCTCCCTCCTCCCTTTTTGTCTGGAATGTATAGTGATTCCCTGGGAAGAACAAAAAAAAACTACGAATACAAATGAAATATGACCAAGGAAACAAAAATGTATCTGTCCAAGAAATACTACACATACGTAAAAATAATAAAAGCAATGTTTTTTTTTTCGTTTCAAAACACACGGTTGAAGTGCCAAGAAATTTTTCGGGGGGTGGGAGGAGAACGGGTAATGGAGAAAAGGGATATCTGAGAGGGAGAGGGAAAAATGAGACATGTGAAGCGGATTTTTCATGCAAATTACCCCACATTGGAATAAATGAAATTCGCACCACAACCAAAGTTTTTTTTTGGACATTATTTTTTGGTTACTCTCAATTCTCCCATACACATTCAGTACCATGTGCCGTTGTGTCAACTATACATTCTATTTCTCTCTCCTCTTTGTATATTTTGTACTTTTTTTCCCTCTTCCCTTTAAACGAATCCCTTCATCAGGATTTTCGTCCTGGGAAGGCCGCCCAAATGTTTCACTGGAAGGGAGATGGCAAGGAAGAGTTGGTGTTTTTGGGGTGGTGCGTTTATTGGCAATGAAACCAGGAAATATTTCACGGGAATCGGGTATTATGTTTCTCTTTTTTCTAAAAGCAACACATTAGATGGAGCTTGGTTGGAGCGAGAAAGAAAGGAAATAAAAAAGAAGAGCGAGAGAGAGAGAGAGTTTGACAGAGCAAGGGAAAGAAAAGATACCAGTTGAGAGAGAGAAAGCGAGAAGGAAAAGTTGGAATGAAAGTAAATAAGGTGGAGTACGGACGAAAGTAGAGACAACTTATATGCAAGAAACGATACGACACAGACCAAGGAAAGAAGGAGAAAGAGAGATGACCCAAGAGAAGAGAGTGGTGAAAACAGAGAAAGATATAAGGGAAAGAATGAAGAAACACAGACAGAGAGAGGTGAAGAAGACGGATAGATAAACTCTTACAAAGAGAGAGAAGCGAAAACATTAAGAAAAGGCGACGAGGAAGCGAGAACTCAGAAAAAGAGAGAAGAGAGAAAAACTCATACAGGGAAGGGCAAAAACTCGAAAAAAGAGAGATGAGAGAGAACAATGTTCATACAACGAGAGAAATAAGAGAAAAAACTCATGCAAAGAGAGAGATACGAGAAAAAACTCATACAAAGAGAGAGATAAGAGAAAAAACTCATACAAAGAGACAGAAGAGAGAAAAATCAGAAAAAGAGAGGAAAAACTCGTACAAAGAGACAGAAGAGAGAAAAGTCACAAACAGAGAGGAAAAACTCATACAAAGAGACAGAGGAGATAAAAGTCACAAAAAGAGAGGAAAAACTCATACAAAGAGAGAAGTGAAAGCAAAAACTCATACAGATATATAAACAACATAAATTAAGAGAGAAGAGTTACGAAAAATAGGAATGGAAAAAATGAAGTGAAAAAACAAACAGAAGAAAGAAGAGTAACAAAATAAAGAGAGTTATACAAGAAAGAGGAAGCGCGAGTGAAAGTAGAGAATGCGCTAAACGGAGGAGAAAGAACGACAGAAAGAAGGAGAGAAAAGACGCAGGAATAGAGAAAGAACGGCAAAGAACGAGAGAAAGAAAAGATGCCAGAAGAGGGAGAGAGAGAGATAAATCCATGGGAGCAGAAAATGTTTTGTGTGGAGCCTGGCTAAAGATAAATAGTGGATGAGGGGAAGCGAGAGAAAGTTGTTGAGCTTCTTGTTCTTCTTAAAGCCTGTCTCTCCCTCTTCCTCTCGGTCTCATGTTCTTCCCTGAAGAAAGCGGAGAAGGAGGATATAAAACTCCGTGCTAATGATAGGGATGATGACGGTTCAGTGATGATTTGTAAAATGTAATGGGATTTTATTAAGCGAAACAAATTTAATGAGCAGTTACAATCGTCCTTCCACCCTCCTGAATCCCTAATATATGAGTGCGGGGTTTAAATCAGCAAAAGAGAGGGAGAGAGGGAGAGAGAGGGAAGAATTCCTTTGAATCTTCTCCAGCTTTCTCCCCAACCTTCTCCTCCTCTCGTCTTCCCCATCCTCCTTTCAAATCGGTATTATATGAACCGAGAATCTCCCAATTGTACTGAAGCCCTGGCAAAATCTTATTCCCAAACGGAATACACATATGAACTGCTCAGTCTCAGAATAATATATGGAGACTTGTAGATATTTATTCCAAAACTTTTAATTTGATTTTGGTTGGAATTTTAAATATTTTAAAATAAAATGTGCAGACGCCAGTGACAGCTAATTCTTTACAAATAGTCTCATGTTTCTCCATCTAAATAAATGGTGTGCCATGCGTAACCGCGAAATTAGATCTCCTTAAAAGCATGCTGAGTCATTTTTACGCCGTCCAGCAAAGGGAGTTACGAGGAGGGCCACCAAAAATTTTCCCCACCACATTTCCCCTTTGTGAAAGAATTTAGGAAAAAAAGGCACTGGAAAAGGACGGAAACATTCTCTCTTTTTAAGGAGTTAAATAGCACTACTGAGGAATCGAAATTTGCCATTGACTGACTTCTTATTCCCTCCACCACCCTATCTCTCTCCTTTTATTTCTTCCCTCCTTTTCTTGGCGGGTGAAAGTTTGCGTGAAGAAAGTATTTCCTTTTGGATTTCCCTTTTTCCCTCTCTCTCTCTATCTCACTCTCTTTCTTCCTCCTTTTTTATACTTTACGAGCTTGAGATTGTGGCTGAAGGTACATATTTTAGGTGACTAAACGGTCGACAACGTTATTTTTGGTTTCTTTCATGTCCTCCATGACTTACTCTTCCCCTTCGCTCCCGACCTTCTCCTATACACGGGATGCTTTCTCCTTCCAGGAGGAAAAAAAAGTCACCCCTCTTTCCCTCTCCATACCCACCGATTTTTCCAGTAGACATCTAGTAATCTCCAGAAAAAGAACAAGTCCCAGCGGACACGGGGAAATATGGTGGTGAATGAGGGGGGGACCAAAAATGTGGGCAAGAAAGGGTTCCAGGACAACGAATGGGGAGATGACTTGCAAAAAATTTATCAGGAAGGAGTTGATAAACCAAGGCACAGAGAGCAATAAAAGAGAACTGAAAGTAAGTCAGCAACTCCGATTGACATGTACAGAGACCAACTTTAAAAGGAGAGAGAACGTGTAAGAAAAGGGGTAAAAAAAGTGTCTCAAAATGTGGGAACAGAGAAAAATATATAACAGAGAGGTCGGCGAAACGAATGAGAATTACAACCAATTTTAAATTACGACCCAAATGTAAACAAATGGGAGGAAAAGGATTGAGTCGAAAGGATCGAGTTTGTAAGATAAGAATATAACAATAAAATAAAATAGTAAAAGAAAAGAAAGCGTCCAAAACCAAATTAAATCTCGTATTGAAAAATATGTATAAAAAAAAGAGTAAAAAATGAAGGAAAGTTGAACAAAAAAGAGAAATAATGGACAAAAATACAATCAATGATTTAAAGACTGCATTTGGAGTTCGTGATTTCCCCCCATATTCCCGGTTTTCTTTAAGAATCTCACGTAAGTACATATGTCTTGTCGTAGTTACGAAATAGGATGGAATAAAAAGGGGGAGTTGCACAGGGAAAATGTGTGTATGCAATAAAATGAGAAAAAAATTGAGGAGAAATGGCTAGAAAAAAAATGGCTGGTTTGACGAGATGAGCTTCGACCATTACAGTACATACAAACTTCCATAAGGCATATCCCCCTATACATGTGCATGTGTGTGAGTACGAAAAAGAGTATGTATTTGACTTTCCCTGTACGTCCTCTAGTTCTTCCCTCCCCTCAAAGTCTTCTTTTTTTTCTGTACTTTTTCTTGGAAAAGGAGAAATCAATGATCCGATGCAAAATTTATGTGTCCCCAGGGTACGGAGGAATAGGGCCAAAGACATCATCGGCCAAAATTGCGACGATGATCTACGCCATCTTCGGCATCCCCATCATGCTCTGGTACCTCTCCAACGTGGGCTCACTCCTGGCCAAGATAGCCCGGTACATGTGTGCCAAATTGTGCTGTTGTTGTTGCAGTCGAGAGAACAAAGGCTGCTCCTCCGCCTCCTCGTCCACCATCTCGTCCACTAGGAAGGTGTCGGATCCGTACTACCACATTAAATCCATGGATGCGGATATCCATCGGGGTGGGGGTAGTGGTGGGGGAGGAGGAGGAAGTATTAGTGGAGGAGGAGGACCAAGTTCCACCTCAGGTGCTACAAGAGGTGAGGATCACCACAACAATCATCAGCAACACCTTCATCATCATCATCATCACGGACACTCCAGCTCCCTCCACGGCTCCTCCCACCTCCACCTGGATGACTATGAGGAGGAGCACCGAGTGAGCATCCTCATCATCCTCATCCTCTGCCTCACCATCCTCTTGGGTTACGTCTGTCTGGGCTCCTACATTGTGACCCGATGGGAGAAATGGCGCTTCCTGGACTCCTTCTATTTCTGCTTCCTCACCCTCACCACAATCAGCTTCGGGGACAGCCGGGCCCAAAAGAATGGCTTGGAGAGACTCAACCAGAAGACGGAATGGTTCTGCTCCTTCTACATCCTCTTTGGGATGGCCCTTACCTCCATGTTCTTTAATATCCTCCATGAGGAGATCTCCCATCGCTTCAAACGGTGGAAGCAACAGAGTTCCTCGGAGCAGGGAGAGGGTGGAGGGAGGGGTGGGGGTGGTCCCGGAGGGGATAATTCGGATACCTTGGGAGGGAAGGGGAAGAGGCGACCCGTTGAGAATTCTTACTCGGTCCATTTCATGAACTTCTCCAGTCCCAATAGGACGGCGAGTCGGAACTACACGGAGGAGACCCTCCTGTCCAATGAGATCCATACCAAGAGGTCCATGGTGGAGACTCCGGACAAGAATATGTTTGATGATGAGGACGTCGTCGGGACGGACTACATCGTGAGCCATCCTATCCCCCCTCCCCGGGAAATTTATGGCTCACATCCGGTCTTTCCTAGGTAAATTTTTTTTTACGGCCGGTATTATAGTAGTCCGGTGTAATATGTACATTTATTACTTTGAAGAAAAAAAAAAGAAATAATCCTCATTTAACCCTCCATTGCCTTCCTCCCTGTTGAGGGAGGGGAAGAGGGGGCTCTTCTCCCATCATCATCGTCTCTTCTGTCAGTGTCTCACAATCATCCTCACATTCTCTCATCCGGCTATTTTTCTTTCTCCTTTCCCCTCCACATCCATGTCTGTGATTCTCATCAACAGCTTCCTTTCCCTTTTTTTTTCTTATCCATGCTTTCTCCATATCTTCTGTATTTCCTTCCTTTTTGTCTCTTACTTCCCCCAACGTATTTGTGCTTCACTTCTCATAAGGCATCTTCCACCCCCCCCGACAAAGTGCGTGAATCTTCTCAATGGACATAGTAATTACCTATACAAAAAATAAACATCAATTCCCTCCGCCGTTTAAGATCAAGAACACACTTGCCTTTACAGCAAAGAGGCCATAACCCTCGCCGGATCCGGTATCCTTCGAAAAATGTCTCCATTGGATGTTACTTGTTAGAAACATACTGAGTAAATACGAAATTGGTGATTCAGATGGGGGAAGAATAAGAGAAATATGCAGGGAAATGTCCCTGGTAACTAATATGTACATGGGTACATTGTTGGTGTGAGGACAGTCTGGATCCCCTTGGATAATAAATTCCTGCACATGATCGCCCTCCGACGGAACACGATTTCTTTTGGGGGAAGAAGAGGTCACACGTTGCAAAAGGGTACCAACTTTCACCATGTAATTTGTATGTTGGCATACATATATGTATATGTCATATGTATATGGAAGTAGTAGAAGACAAGTAAAAAGTAATGTCCTGGTCATTGGTGTAACATCATTCTCCTCCTCCGCCTTCATCATCATCATCATCATCTCCGGTTTTTATCTGACCATCCTCCTCTTTCTCCCCATTCCCCTCCTCCAAATTTTTTTCCCCTTCCTCCCTTTTGGACAACAAAACTCCTTCCTCTGTCTGGTTCCTGTACCCTGATGAGCTTTTTCTCTCCCATTCTACGGTGGGGGAAGATCTCGTAAGTAGATTCTTGGAGGTTCCATATAGATCCACGTACTATACCAGAAGCCCCTGCCGGCATTCTTTCGCCTCCCTCCTCTCTCTCTCTCTCTTGTGTTTGACCTCACACTATATGTAGTTTTAACTATAGAAGAAGGGAATATCCATGTATATGGATTGATCTATGTATGGGAGAGAGACTGTCAGCGAAGAACAGACATTGCCGCCAGTTACAACGGCCATATTATACACGGAACAATGATGAATGATTTAGTGCGCTCTGGACCCGACCACATCTTTGACTACTGCTACTATTACCACTAGGAACAACGGGGCTGGACTAGTCTGGTATAGTCCGGTCCTGTGTAGGGATGTATAGGGATGTGTATATATCGGGACTCATGTTTTCATATTACAGCACCGTTCATTCTTTTAAAGAGTGCCGCTGTGGATGGGCAGAAAACCCTTGTATTCCCACCACAGTTACACATTCCAAACTAGTGCGGAGGAACAAGCCATGTTTTGCTCTTTTTTTTTTTGCATGTCAAAATTTCACACACCCTCAACATGACAAGTTTCAACGCCTTCCTTTATCTTTTTTCCCCGGCCTCTCACAAGCACCACTATGAGCATTCCATCTTTTGGCTTTTGCCACGTAAGTTGCACATGTTAACAACATTTTCACTAGTCTCTCTCTCCCTTTCTCTCTTTGTTTCCCGTCTCTCTCTCTCTCTTTCTTTTTTCTTCTTTTTTCTTCTTTTTCCCTCTCTCTCTCTCTTTGTTTTCTCACTCCCTTCCTTTTCATCTCTCTCCATTTTCTCTCTCTCTCTCTTTGTTTCACGTCTCTCTCTTTTCTCTCTTTTTTCCCTCTCTCTTTGTTTCCTCACTCTCTTCCTTTTCATCTCTCCATTTTTTCTCTCTCTCTCTTTGTTTCACGTCTCTTTTTTTTCTCTTTTCCCCCTCTCTCTCTCTCCTTGTTTCCTCGCTGCCTTCCTTTTCCTCTATTTCCCTTTGTATTTCCTCTCTTGTTCATCTCTCTTCCACTTTGTTCTCTCTCGTCCTTTTCCTCTCGTTTTCCTCTTGTTTGCGTCTCTATCTCTCATTTCTTCTTTTCCGCTCTCTGTTTATTTTCCTCTTTTTCGATTCTCTCTCCCTTTATGTTCCTCTCTAACCTTATTATTTCGATGCCTCTTTTACTTTCGCTTCTTTCTTCATTTCATTCCCTCTCTCGTTCCTTCTCTCAACTCTCCAATTTTCAGGACTCCCCTCCATTTCCCTTTCGTATTTTTTCTTTTCGTCTCCATTTCCCCCCTTCTTTTTCGTCCTGGACCTTGCCCTCTCTTTTCTCGTTCCTTCTCTCTCTCTCTCTCTCTCTCGCTCTCTCTGTGCCACAAACCTTTGTTTCGCTCCTTTTGTAGTAGCACGTGTGGCTCATAAACGGAATTCTTGGAACTGCTGCACTGCATTAGCAGCATCACTATTAGCTCCATCTCTTCTTGGAGGAGTGCATATGTATTACATCGTTATGTATAGACACCTCTGTACGTATGTATGTATAACCACCGATATACATGAAGCACATATAAGTACGTACCTACATATATGTAATGGCATCCCCAGGAATGCATTTGAGGGGCTGCCCTTGCCAATCTCTGTACTTGTGTTATTTATGTATGTGTCTATATGTATGTAACATGCACATGCACATATACCAATGTGCTCCTTGCACTGCATGGGCGGAAGTGAGAATATATCTATCCATTGTTACGTGTCTATAGGCATCCATGGAATGTTTCTACAAGTGTATATTTCGCTTTTAGGAATATCTACAGGCATATGAGTACTCAAAACCTTGGGAGGCTGATCCATATCCCCCTTAAACATGGTGTTGATTTAAGCGGGCATAGTAGAATGTGGGGGAATGTGGTTAAAAAATATATAAAACAATACAAGAGGGCTTCTTTCCACCAACGACGTAGATAGGAGAGTCTTCTTTACATATCACTGGCCTATTTGTGAGGAGAGACCAGGACGGGAATGACTGGGAGCTATAGGCATAGATAATTCTCCCAAATGACTCATTCCTTCCAGCTCTCGGGGATGCTCATTCATTCACACTCTTGACGAAGGGGGGAAACGAGAGGGTGGAGAGACAGGAAGAAGAAGAGGAGGAGGAGGAGGAGGAGATGGAGGAATATAAAAGGGAAAAAGCCGAGAGACTTTCTCCCTTTTTATCACACTGTTGGCCCAACAACCCGAGAGTAATGTAGTTACAACGTTGCCCAATGAGCCTCAGATGCCTCCATGCTACACTGGACTGGCCACTCATTGATCATTACTTTTTTTTTTGTCTCTCTTCCCCATTCTCTTTTTCCCATTCTTTTTGTCTCCCTCTAACTTTTACACTACATGAGTCTCCTCCTCCTCCCCCGGACTTGACAATGGGGAAATATGTACATGGGAGGAGGAGATATAACTACTACAATGTTAAAGGATGTGGAAGTAGGTCTTATAAGAGGGGTAGTAGTGGATGAGGAGGAGCATAATTTCCCCTGTAGTAACTTGGGAACAGCCTGCAGTCATTAATCTCGTGAGGAGAGGAAGAGAGAGAGAAAGAGAGAGAAATAGAGAGAGACAAAGAAGAGAATGACTGGACTATTGACGCTTTCTCTCCTCACCTATTTCCTCCGGCTTTCTCCCATCCTCCCTCAAGATATGGATTTTCTCTAATAATTTCTACCACTAACCACGTATGGGTAAGGGAGAATAGAGAAAGGAGAGGAAGAGAGTATGATGGGGAAAAACAAATCCCGGAGTTTCCGCACGAATTACTATTTCCCATCGATAAAGATTCATAAAATCATGGGAGGATTTCCTTGGCTGGTGTTGCCAAGTAATTTTTTTTTATAATAATATTCAAATCATCCGCGTCATCATCATTATTCCCTGCCTATCCCCTGGCTTTTCTACAGTCATGGAGAAGAATGAATGGAAAGGAGGGAGGGAGAGAGAGAAGAGAGAGAGAGAGAGAGGTGGATACAGTCATGATTTTCATATTCATCCCTGGTAATCATAATTTATCATTTTTAGGTACATATGTATGTACATGTACGCCCAAGATAGCTCCTCTGCGTCGAGGGAATGTCCAATGGGATAATGTCCATTTGCTCATCTTGCCAAATGGCTGGTCGAAAGAGCCCTTCCAGGAAGGGGGGAAAAAAGAGGAGGGAATGTCATGTTAAATCAACTTTTTTTTTCAACCACCACCTCCTGTCATGTTCCCTTGCTCGGTAGATAATGTTACCATTTTAAAAATTATCCTCTACATCCCATTTTCTAAGGGCTATGGCTCACCTTTTTTCCTAGGGGAAGCCCGGGAGAAAAATGTAATCATGTGAGTTTTTTTCGTACATAAAAATTATTCCCTTTGGAATGCCAGAAGATACAGAAAAGGATGTCCCTGAAAAATAATTGTCTTTCCCTGCACAAAGAGAAGGTTGGAGAGAATTCCAGAGAAGAAAGAATGTAAACTCAAAAGGCTTACATCAGGGGGAAATTTCCACAAAAAAAATACATATTCATGTACTGAAAGAGAGAGAAAATTCCTAACCAAAGCAAAGGGTGGAGTCAAAACGACCAGAATAAATTCTGTCATCTGTTCTCAAGGCTTAAAAGAGTGTAAAAAACCAGGAGGATAAAAAAAAATGTCATCCACAAAACATGGAGCAAAAGTTCCCATTAACAAAAAAAAACTTTTCTTAAATAAATGAGTGAAAACTCTGGCCAGACTAAAACCGAGGACACGGCATAGTCATTCAGAAGTGCCCTTGAGCTACAGAGCTCCCCTCTTCCTTCCTCTCTCTGTTCCTTCGCTAAATTGGCAATCATTAAGAGTTTGTCGGGAAGCTGTCGAGGGTTCAGAGATTTGAGTCGCGGCTTAGTCCCCTGCCAACCAACTATCATAATTACGGATGTAATAAAACTGAAAGTTGTCATTGAGAAGTGATAAGCGGGCGTCTCTGGCAATCTTGCTTCTCTCCCTTTCTCTCTCTCTCTCTCTATCACTTTCCCCTTCAAAACTTTGAGGGAGCCAGGTTTTCTCTGAGGCAAGCCCCTCCATTAGGAGTGGGGTAGGAATCAGCCTAATAACAACAGCTACTACATACAAACACAACCATATTCTCCACGAGTATCTTCACTATTTATTGCCCGGGATTTACTGCTTACAATTAGTTTCCAGACCAGTACAAGATAGGCAAGAACGAGGATGGGGGAAGAGTGAAGAGGAATGGGAGAAATATTGACGGAGAGAGAGATAACAAACGGGTCAAAAAAGACACAAGACCGGAAGATAAAAAAAGGGATAGAAGATTAAAACTATCCTAAGGAGGATAGAACAGGAAGGAACATCATGAAAGAGAGATATGAAAGATAAACTGGATGAAATTGAAAAGGAAAGAGACAGATTTTGTTTGAACTTTGTACATGAAAAGTGGACAGATGTTTAGGTAGCACAAATTAATCAACGCTTACACAAAGAGAATTTGCAGGATTCGAGGAAAATAGAAAAGATATAGCGAGATTAATTCATAGAAAATACCTCTAAAGAGGAGAAAAGCCGAGGAGGACGCTGGAACTGGAAAAAAGAGAGAAACCGCAGAAAGAACGAAAGTGAGCGAGAGACAAATTAGAAAGCGAAAGTTTTGATAAAAAGAAGCGTTTCTCCAAAAAAAGGGAATAAAGAAATTCTAAAAGAAGCAAAGAGAAATCAATTTGAAAGAGAAAGTTATAAAACAAGGAAAGAGAAAGCAACTTGAAATAGAAAGTTCTAAAAGAAGGAAAGAGAAAGCAATTTGGAAGAGAAAGTTCTAAAACAAGAAAAGAGAAAGCAATTTGGAAGAGAACGTTATACAACAAGGAAGAGAAAGCAATTTTAACGAGAAAGTTTTAAAAGAGGGAGTGAGAGAAAATTCTGAAAGGAAAGAGAGAAAATTGAAATATACAAAGCCCTGGAAGCAGGAACGAGAGATAAAATTCTAGAAAAGATAGAGAAAGTCAAAATAGAAAGGAGAGAGAAAGCTCTGAAAGAAGGAATTACCAAAAGTCCTGAAACCTTGCGAAAATAGCTGAGAGAGGGTGAAAGTACTGCAATATAAATCTCTAAAGGCGAAAATAGAGCTGCAAGAGCCAGAGGAGAGAAATCTAAGGATTAGGGAAATGTAGAACAAAGGGAAAAACAAAAGCAAGGGGGAAAAGGAGAGTGAAAGCCCATGTTGCCACAGAAGAGAGGTTGGAGAGGAGGGAAAAAACAATTAGAGGCATTTGTCCGTCAAGGGACGGAAAAGGAAGGGAAGGAAAATGGGAGAGGGAAGTGGGAGGGAGCACAAAGAGAAGGGAAAAGGTTCCTTCCGGAAGGATGGGAAGCGCCAAGAGTTCTCACTAAGGACCTCTGTTACAGGAGGATATAGATGAAGCAAGTTTTGGCCGCACTAATTGTTTCCACACGAAGACTTTCCCTCTCTCTCTCTCTCTCTGGCAGTCATCATGGAAGCTCCGAATAAAGCGCGTACTTGTACAGTAATCCAAATAAAGGAGGCAGAACAAACAACAACAAGGCCTTTGACATAAAAACAGTTGATGATGCTTTCTCCTTCTCATCTCCCTCCCTCCCTTTTGCCTCTCTTCCTCCATCCTTACCAAGACTTCCATTTCATATTAAAACTCTTGGTTTCTTTCTAGTTCGCGCTTTCTCTTCTCTCTTTGCCTCTTCTCTCTCTCTCTCTCTCTGAGGGAAAATACATTTCACAACAGATTTCATTTGCTCGAGCCATAAGTAGCCGAGGAAGCAAGCGTAGTGGCCTTCACGAAGTGGCAGAGGTTCTCTCTTTCTCTGTCTCGCTTTCTCTTTCTCTCTTTCTCTCTCCCTCTCTCTTTCTCTCTCCCTCACTTTCTCTCTCTCTTTCTCTCTCAGCTGCTTCTTTGCATCCTGCACCACAATTTACATGGCATATATGTGCTCCCGAAGCACTTCCACCCCCTTCGGCTCACTCCCTCCCACAACTTTCTCGGGCCCTTCACTTCAGCAATTTCCCCTCCTCCCTTTGATATCTCCCCTTCTTTCTCTTGTCCATCGCAGTATTGTCATTCTCCTTTCCATAGTGTCCGACATTTTACGTGGAAATTAGCAACTCCCATAACTTGTGCAGACGCCGCACATAGTATACCGAGGTAGCCGGGAATGTACATAATGTACAAGTGCTTATACCCTACTCCCCATCAAATGAAAGAGGAATAGAGAGAGAGAGGGAATAAAAGAGAGAGAGAGAGAGACGGCAGGATGAAAAACATACATATATTATTTACCCATGTGGCAACAACCCCGCTCATAATTAATTCAAGGAGTCCAACCAAGGTAGTGGCTGTAGTAAAAGGAGACAAAACACTCAAACAATCCACTGGTCCATTACATAAAGTCCTAGCAACCCACATACACAAGTTTTCTTTGGTAATTACATTGAAAATAATTCTTGATTTTGTCCTTCTCTCTCTCTCTCCCTTCCTCCCTCCACTCCTTCCAGTTTGTAAATGCGATTGACCTCACTGGGAAAAGGCTGGTGGTTGAAGTAAATCAATAATAATGGTAACAGACGAGGTCAAAGTGGGTGAGTAGTTCATCAAATCAACCCTTTAGCTACTGAATGGTGGTAACGACCTCCTCTCTACCGTAGGTCACCAGGTCATTCTGATGGATATTCCTTCGTTTGACTATTACGATACTGTAACTTAGCATTACAGTAATGGACTGCGCAGACCTTACCGATTCCGTTAATTAATTATGGGATGACTGCGCACGTATGTGTGTGCATAAGTACATGCCCGTCCACTGTTTACCCGGACGTATATGAGTTGATAATTGCTTTGTGGGCTTGAGGTATGTTTTTTCCTGGACTATTTTTTCCTTTCTCAATTATACAACATACATGTGATGTTAGGGTACAATTATTTAATACACCATCTCGGTACAATAAATATTCATGGACGGACATTACTCTTACATATATACCATCAACGAAAGGTACTGGCCGAATTCATTTGTAGGTAGAAATCCCGTGTAAATTAGGTGGAATAAAAACTGGAGAATTAAAAATATCAACGGATTATTGTAGTTGCTACCTTTTGGTTTATTTAATACACCATCTCGGAAAAATTCCCGGACATTGGAAAGGATCAAATAAATGGTTGAATTCAACTTTTGCAACGTGATGACTGTGAAATGGGGCAATGTGCAAATCAGAGAGTTACAATTCACAATCACCCTTCATATCCTTGTGTATACAAACAAAGGAAGGGCTGAGACTATGACTTTGAATGGGAATGATTCCTCTTGACATTTACCTAATCTACATATTATAAATGCACATTATAATGCACGTATAAATGTGTTTGCTAAAAAAAAATGAATTAAAATTGTACATGAACCGCAGACATTGTGAAGGACTTTCCATGTACATAAAAATCTAATTTTTAACTTATGTATAACTATAGTAGGGAGTTATACTTACTATGTAACTATATGTATTATTAGTGCTACAAAGTTTATTCTGTGGATGCTTACTCAAATACTAGTGTATGTTATGCACATATTTATGTATACAAAATATTTAAAGAGCAAACTAATTTTATTGGATGGACATGGGACAAAGCATTGGTCAAGGGTTGTACAACCAAAACAAAAACAAAAAGCGGTACGTATAATATAAAGATTTTTCTACCGTATGGAATCAGACATGTATACAAGAAAATGTAGTTGGTTAGGGAATACTTAAAAAAAAAGGATTTATTTACATAAACATCATTATATACGATGACATTACAATTTAAGTGAACTTACATATATAATGAGAATACATTTTTAAAATCTGTGTACATATACTTATCAGTGGATTAAGGGCATTATTAAATATACAGTTCAAGGGTGAAATACAAAATATAACCATCCCCTGTGAGGACTAATGAAATAAATGATCATCTTTGTAACCATTTTGAGTCAGTTTGTGCATTTGGGCTCACAGAGGAGATGGTCAGATTTTATATTTTATCCTCGATATGTACTTACTACCACATCTGAATAATTTAGTGACGGACTAGAATGTTTATGTGTGTACAAACTATAAATATGCTAAGTAATTACATACATATGTATTAACATACATGAATCTTTAAAAACTAATTAGTTTGAATGGGAAATTTCTCCCACGCAGAAGTGCAGAATTAATGTAATTTATGTAACATAATCCCACTTTGTGAACATATACATAGGTGTAACTCTATTATTACACAGTTTATACGGCATTATTCCAATTTTACAAAAATATTCCGCGTCGTAGATGATGACGTTCATACATTGTTTGTACAAAAAAATTTGTATGGCAGTGAAGCGGGATTGATTTTTTTTACTATACAAAAATCCAAAATAATTATTATTTATTACAATTTGAATACACCTTTTCATGCCTACCAAAATGAATATCTTTACCATTAAAAGAAAAATACAAAAATATATGTTAATACCATCTTAAAGGATGTATTATTAGTGATAAGCTGTACTACCTACAATTAATTATTTCCACGTGTTTCCCCCTATTTTATTATACCCTTAATAATTGGTCGTTCGAGTCGGATTCGATTATGAATAATATCAAATACTAAAATTGTCCTTCATCCTTAATAAATGGTCCTTCGAGCCGGATCCAATGATAAATAATACCCAGCAAATAATACATCGGTGTATATACTCATCCTTTCCTAGATTGGTCCTTGGAATTATCAAATGCAACTGTTTTTCCTTTTGTACGGCTTATGTATGTACCTTCATCAGTACTAACCACGTTCTTGCTCCTAATTCCAAAGGGTATTACGAACATTGATTACGTGTCTTCAATTGGATTGTTTTTGGTGCTCCATAATAAGCAGTTATAGACGACATATGGGCTAATCACCCCTGCCGGTGCGTAATCCCGGAATTCTCCCCTCGTGAGATATTTGTGTTTATTCTCGTGAGATATTTGTGTTTATTCTCCGAATACACCGAAAGCATCAGCTTACTAGTGCTACCATGCTGCTCCCCACCACAAAGAATTCATCACCTGCCCTATAGCCTTCTGTGTAGCTGGGAATTCCATGGTGTATGGAGGAGGTGAGCGATTAGGGATGACAGGAAATAAATCAGAAAAACAAAGGGCAAGAGAACTGACTTGATGACCTGGAATATGGGTTGGAATGGGACATTGTGTTGAAACAAGACCCCTTTGGATTTTGATTTGTTTCTCTTGTAAATCTTCTTTTCCATGTAAATGGACACTTTCCTCAATGGCTAATCACCCTCCCGGTCGTTCCCCTTTCATGATCAAACGTATAATATTTCCCCTCTTCCAAGTGTCCTCCGTTTACCATGTGTATAGGCTTCAAAATATAGGTTCTCCCCGATATTAATTTGTAAACATAGCTTTTAATCATTATTGAACATTATTATTTGATTGTAAATTGTGTTAATATGTATGTACCCTAAATATACACATGTACAAGTATAAATGATAAAATCCTACTAATAAGGCCGCAATTCATTGTTGTATGTATACTCTAATTACTCTCGTATTTACTATAGAGCGTAGGAAGTGTGTGGGTGTTCAATTCCTTACAAATGTACATACACATATAAAAAAATATATATTGTTGGGAATTATATTACATATACATATATATTAAATACAAGTTTATGCATTACCAAATTATATGATTACAGCTACAAAGGTCTGTGTAAGTTACGATGGTTGTATTAATTCTATATATTTGTGACAATTATTTGTATTCGTATTAATTCCAGTATTAAATGTGACAAGCTAAACAGGGTGAGTGTTCTCGTGCCAGAGAGCATTTCAGCAACACACACAAGAAACAGAATGGTACATGCAATTATTGTTAAATTATATTTAACTAAATCACAAACGAAGCAAAAAAAAAATTACCCCCGGAAAAATGCCTCCAAAAAAAAAAAAATCCACGTCTTTCTTTAGTAAATGGTTGAGTCTCCGGATAACACGTGTTGATTTATTACTATGTATGATACATACAATTCAAGAAAAATAATAAACCCATAACTTTCACTGGCCTCCGATGGAAGAAAAAAAAAGTTTCAAATGTTATCTTGGAACTGAAAAGTACGAGAGAAATTCCCTCCCCCAACCAAAACTTTTTACGGAGTTTTTTTTTTCTCTCGGGAAAATATTGTATTTTAGTTTCTTTTTTTACAAAAAAAAATACAAGAATATTGTATACCATCACTTTGGTTACCGCCTGGGGGAAAAAAATCATGAAATGTACTATATGGGAGAAAGTGTATACTATAGCTCCACATGAGCGTGGTCATTATTACTGGGTTGTTACACTCCTAATGATCTTACCCCATGTTAACTGAATTATTATAATTATTATATACACATATGTATATCTATATATTACAATGGTTATAAATGGATGTAAATAAAAAAGTTATTAGTACCTTCGAAAAAAGTTTTTTTTTTGGGGAACTTCCTCATTTCTTTCTCCCATCATTTCCACTCATGAGAGTTTTTATGGATGAGGATTGCATAATATTTGAATTTCCTGCCATAATGACCAATTATTGCTCAAGTTCCATTTGGACAGAGGAGGATTTGGAAAGGATTTAATTTTTTTTAATAACATGGCTTGAGGAAATTTGAAATTAGATCCACACAAAATGTGGGATTAGTTCTAACTCAAATACGAACATTGAGAACTACAGAATTCGTGCATAATCCAACCCTTGGGAAGAATAGAGAGGCGCTAGTATGCCAAAATCCCGCCGAGTTTGTTACATTTATTTCCAAGGCTTCCCTTCCACCTTTGCCTTTTAACTGTGCA
The DNA here is from genome assembly GCA_034698585.1 of Disparrhopalites patrizii. Taxonomy (NCBI): domain Eukaryota; kingdom Metazoa; phylum Arthropoda; class Collembola; order Symphypleona; family Sminthuridae; genus Disparrhopalites; species Disparrhopalites patrizii. Next base: position 12,339 of record JAQGBT010001451.1, on the reverse strand, counting down.
TACTTACCCTTGTAGGATCTCTGCAGCTGTTCCAAGGGTTACCTTAGATATACATACAGGGATAGGAAGATTCTAATTTTTCCAGAAAACCAACAGATTTATCCTCCCAAAGAAACAGGAACTGATTCACTCCACAGATGGATGTGGAAGGGCGTGTGGGGGGGGGGAAACTGGAGATAACTTACGGAGAAACTAAATTTCGTAATTACTACTACAGCCCCTCCTGACAACAGTAACTTGGAGGGGGATGCATCCTCTACGACAATCTCTTCCGCACAACTTCCCCCGTTGGATCCCCACTTTTTCCACTTTCCCCAGCCAGAAAAAGGCAGAAAGGAGCCAACAGAGCCATAGATTAAGTACGAATTTAATTTATATTACAAACTTGATGTGTGAGTCAGTGAAGAAAAGTTTTGGAATAAATATACGTGGATATACATATGGGGAACCAGGGCTACGGGCAGGGCACGGGGAGAACAGCAGTAAGGAACAACAACCAAGTCACAGACTTTTGTGAGGGGAATTATTTTCTCTTCTTATAATTTCTCCTTTCATAAAAGAGGTCATCCAACCAACTCTTTTTTCAACCACACTGAGGAGATGACAAATGAGCAGAGAAGAAGGGAGAGCTATAGAGACCATTATAGAGAGATGCAGAAGAGCCACAAAGAGAGAAAATTATAAGGAGATACAAAAGTGCTACAAATAGCAAATTATAGGGTGAGTGACATTAAACCATACCGAAATGTAGATAGAGATAGAAACACGGAATACGTGAGAGAGCTTAATAATTGTAGAAAAGGCTGGATACATAAGGCTAAATAGGAAGAGTGAGAGAAGGCTACTGCGAGAACGCGGGAAAATACTAGAGAGGCAAGGCTCAAGAGAAAAAGCGAGAAAATACTAGAGAGACAAGTCTAAAGAGAAAAAGCGAGAGATGGCTAGAGAGACAAGGCTGAAGAAGAGGCTGTTCGACAGATAGAAATCAAAAGAGAAAGTAAACGCTGATTTTCAGACCAACTTTCTCACAAATATCCTTCAGAGAAAACATAAGCAAGAGAGAAGCACAACGGACAGACAAAAATCTCAAGTGATGGCAACAAAAGGCTAAAACGAAACACGTAGACCGCTAAAATGATGGAAAGACAAAAAGAGAGTAATAGAGAAAGTTGACAATAAATCTGCAGAGCCACAGAGAAAACAAAAGAGAAATCTCCGGAGGCAAATAGAAAGCTTCAGAAAATCTGAAGAGAGAAAGCCAGAATGGCAGAGACAAATCTACAGAGAAACAAAGAAAACGGTGGAAGGGCACAAATAGCAAAAAAGCAAATGTAGCGCATGATACGCATAGATACATGGAAGCGATTTTTTTTGAACCTGCATGTCATAAAGGCTACTAAAAACTAGCGGACGCATGGCAGTACTCCACCCCATGGAGAGACAGAAGAGGAAGGTAGGAAATAAATATATCTTCAAGTTCATCAGGACTGCAACTAGAGTTGTAACATTCCTTGCATAAGTAAAAGAGTGAAGGAGGGTGAGAGAGAAGGGGAGAATTAGTGAGACAGGGACAGAGAATGTCTGGATGTGGGGAAGAGCCAAAGAATAAAACTTATTTGTTTCCAGGCAAGTCTCAAAGAAACAAGTTTACTCCAATGGTAGAAAAGAGAATTCTAACAGACAAAATGAATGAGAACCTAACAAACTGTCCCTCACTTTTTCAGTTACTCTCTCTTTCTTCTTTCTCTCTCTCTCTTTCTGGCTCTTCCCAAAGAATGACACGTTTATTCTCCAAGCCATATGTACTTTTGAGACGAGACTTGCATGAACAATTCAATTCAATTTCAGCTCACCACCACCATCATCAACAGCTACCTATGGATATATGTACAGGGTGTTACTACACCCATCCTCCCCTGCTACCGTCACATTCACTCACAATGAAAGGTATGTGGAGCATCTCAGTGGAGTCATGGATTTCCTGGGACCCTACAATTGTCACTTAATACCCACTTTTCTTGTCTCCGCCAGACTCTTCATACCATAGAGACGGGGAAGACGGGAGAGAAATAAGAGTAATTATTTGCAAATGTCCCAACTTCAAATGAAACTTTTGCCCCACAATAACTGAAGACTTTAAAGGGTTGGTCTTAATAACAGTACATCTATCTTCCATATCATTCCCCCCTTTGTCTCGTTTGTCCAAAAAGAAACCAATCTCCTTTCATTGATATGGGTACATATATGCAGAATACAAATGGAACTGCGTAAATATTTTCAAAGGATAAAAATTGAAGAAATTATTTCCCAACCATTTCCATGGAGGGAAGGAATACCTACTAAAAATTCTGGTTTAAGTATTATAATTTCATCCCCAGAATATTTTTCCATGTGTTTGGAACCACACGGGGACGGGGGCGGAGAAAGTTGACAGGATAATGACACCCACCAGAGTAGTTGTACCATGACGTGGGCCAGAAGTTTTGTGGCAGAGGGAGAATGTCTGTATTATCATCAGCATACTCTTTGAATTGTCCCAGCCCACCACGACACCAACAAAGGACTTGGGGAGTTGGTGATTTGCACCCATTGAAAATGCAATCACAGGGAGTAAAGCTTTTTCCTTCCAAGCTGTACATATGTGTGTGCGTGTCTGTAAAGGGTGACTATTACATTGTGTCAAGTGGAACGGAGACAAATCAGTTAATTATTATTCTATGTCAACAGTGTGAACGACAAATTATTACTTGGAAAAAGAGGTGAGGGAAAGAGAGGAAAAGATGGCGGGGGAAAAAGAGAGCGAGAAAGGGAGACAGAAAGAGGTGGAGACGAGAAGAGAGGGGAGAGAATAAGAGAGGGAGTGTAAAAGAAAGAGATTGGAAGAAAGACTGAGTGAAACCAAGAGAGAAGAAGAAAGAGAAAAGAGAAAGAGGGAGAGTGAGAGTGAGAGAGAGAAAGAGAGAGGAGTGAGAGAAAGAAAGAGAGAGTGAGAGAAAGAAAGAGGGAGAGTGAGAGAAAGGAAGAGAGAGAGTGAGACAGAAAGAAAGAGAGAGAGAAAGAGGGAGAGAGAAGAGAGAGACAATGAGAGGGAGACAAAGGGAGAGCGAGATTGAACAGAGAGAGAAGGAGAGGGAGAAAAAGGTAGAGTGAGAGAGAACGAGGTGCTGGGAGGAGAAGAAAGGGGGGAAAGTAGATAGAGAAAGAGAAATAGAAAGAAAGAGATAAACGAGAGAGTGTTATAGAGAGAGAAATAGGGGGAGAGAGATAAAGACAGACAAAGAGAACGCAAGTGAGAGAGAAAGGTAGAGAAAGCAAGATAGACCATGAGAGCGATCAAGAGAGAGAAAGTGAGAGAAAGAGAGAGCAAGAGAGAGATAAAGAGAGAGCACCAAAGAGAGAAAGAGAGAGAGAAAGAGAGAGCAAAAGAGAAAGAGAGAGAGAGAGAAAGAGAGAGCAAAACAGAGAGAGAACAAGAGAGAGCAAGAGAGAGCGAGAACAAGAGAGAGACGGAAAAAGAGAGCAAGCGAGAGAGAGAGAGAACAAGAGAGAGAAAGAGAGAAAGACAGAGAGAGAACAAGAGAGAGGCGGAAAAAGAGAGCAAGAGAGAGAGAACAAGCGAGACGGAAAAAGAGAGAAAGAGAGCAAGAGAGAGAAATTGAGAAAAAGGGGTGAAAGAGAGAGAGAGAAAGAAGGAATCAAAGCAGAAAGAAAGTTATACTAACAATAAGTAAAAGCGAGGGAAAGTTTATACGTGAAAATGAAAGTGTGTATCCAAACAAGTGAAACCGGGAGACAGAATGAATGAGAATAAAACAAAGAGCGAGAGAGAGAGGGAGCGAGGAAAGCTAGTGAAATCGAGTAAGAGAAAAAGAGAAAATAAAAGCATGAAAAGCATGAGGAAGATAGAAATCCAGAGAATTGGATAAAGTTGAAAAGGAGTGAAAAGTTGCTCCCTGTGTGTGTCAAGTTTACAATAATTATCATGTTTTATGCAAGAATATTTAATACAGTCTCCACATACATATATGTATATCCCCTAACCCCTATAACTACATGTGGATAACTGTATATGTATACCAGGGACAATTCCATGGTGTTATGCACATACCCCCATATGTATAGAGAAGCACTCAAAGGGAAATATTTGGGGCCGACCTCAGAAATTTGTGACAATTGGTGTTGTTTGTGGGCTCATGACAAATATGTTGGCGGATTGTGCACAAGAAACTTCTATTATAGGAGAGTTACATATGTACAAGACACATTAGGCAAATACTTTACTTTGAGGATATTTGCAGTCCTAGAGACACAACAAACTACGCTGGTCTTAATTACCTTATTGTGCCGTGATTACAATGGAAATGAAAGGAAAGCCAGGGAGAGTCGGATAGTCAAATACAGAGATTAACCGTGGGAAAGCAAATTAGAGAGAGAGAAATACGAATAGGAAATACTATTTTAAGACAAAAAGAGAGATTCTGAGGGAGAAAGCAGGAAAGACAGGAACTATGTAAGACAGTAATAGAAAGGAAACCACTACAGAAAGGCAACGAAGTTAAAATATCAGAAAGTCAAACATGAGCAAGGACAATTTACGTTAAAATACATTTATTCGAATGACACCATAAAAGTGAAAGCAATAAACTGCAGTGACAGTAAAGAAGAGAAAGTATTGGCGCTGAGGAAAATAATAGAAAACAGTGAAATGGGGCATTGTAAGAAAAGAGGAAATAAAAGGCCGGCAGAAAGCTAGAGAAACAACTTTGTCGCAAAAATTAAAAAGAAAATCTTGCCGGGGAAAGTCAAGGAAAACCTAGATCAGTATAGGAATTGAAATGAATAAAATAGCAGAAGTACAGTCAGAGAATTCGGCAAATGAAAAAACAAGGGATAAGGCTGAGAAAACGGAATAGAGTCATGGCCAGGTAAATAAATGGCAAATATACACCCAAAATAATAAGAATAACAAAGATAGGACGACGCACGAATACATCAGGAAGAAGGCACTTGAAAACCTGGAAAAACTACTTCGGATTCTTTCTGGGGCTGCGAAAGAAACTTATTAGATTTATTCGTGAAAGGGAAAAAGGTTCTCCGGAAAATTATATTAAATTATTTTATAGTAAACGCGACGAAATTAAATGAAAAGCCACATAATATATTTCCTCTTTGTCAATGTTTCATATTAATAATTATTTAATAGAATGATGACGTCTAGAAATAAAAATTGCATTATCTTCTAGGACACTTCCCAGTTCTTTTTATCAGTACAGGGTACCAAGAAAAATTTCACTCCCGCCTAGTGCTGTCATACAGCAATTGTGAGAGTAGCAGCTGCATGCACAATTTCATTGCGGATCTGGAACAAATTTTTGTATTCCGTTTTGATCAAGATTAGCCAAGTTATGGAGGTTTTGCCAAAAACGTTGAAACATCTTTATTTTCGGCAAAATCGATTTCTTGATTCTTTAGGTTCAAGAATATTCTCATTTTTGGACTTTACGCTAAAAAAATTCAAAACTTAGTCAATATATTATACAACAAAGTATTATACTTTAAAAACTATTAACAAAAAAAAATTAAATTAAAAAAACACCTACATATAGCTATATTTTAGACAAAATCATATTTATGTCTGTCTATGGAAATCAGTATGTTATATACTGTTAAGATTTGACAATAAAGCAATTGCAAAAAATTACAAATTTCGTCTGCGTGGGGATTTATAATTAAATCCACAATTACATTCTGCTCAGAAAACACGCCTGTTTCTGTTTTACACGATTGTTGGGGCAAAAAAGTCCTTGTCCCTGTCAGTCGCTTGTCCCTGTAAAGACGGAATAAAAAAAATTATTTTCCAAAATTAAGAAAATTAAAAAAAACTAGATCTAGATCTGTAGAAAAAACCACCATAATGGCTAATCTTGGTCAGATCGGATTAAAAAATTTGTCCTAGATCTGTAATAAAATTTTTCAGGCAATACATGTCTTAACTGGAGCGCAAAATGTTTTGTGGGACCCAGTAAAATGTCTCCTCCACGTGTCCTTGTAAAGCTTCATTAATATACCATGAGACTTCCGCTGCTCTTAAAAAAAGTAATAATACATTGTTTTATTAAAGTGTACGGAAAGTCCCAAATTGTGCCAACCCCTTATGAGGACCTCTCTCCATTTTTCAATATAGAACCTTCTCCAAGTTTTCCCCTTGTAATAAAATTATTCTCGGAACCAGCATTTGTTGTTTGATAAATAAATTTCCTGAAGAAGTCTCTTGTGAATATTCTGCTTCAAGTACTCCTATTGGATGTTATATTCTCCGCCCCTTCAATTTATTACTTCCTTCATTTTTTCTTGGAATACCATTTACCGGGTTTTTGTTGGTCTGTTCCGTAGAAAAAATTATTAATATTTTTTTTTAAATAAGCACAGCTTATTAGATGATGAATTCCCATCTTCCTTCTTCCTCGTAGTGCTCCCGTAATAGAAATACACAGGAAATGGTCATTGTCATTACCTTTTTTACTCCTTTCCTCCCACCAATGTCCCTCATCTTTTCCCCTTCATGTGATTTTTTTCTTGTAAAGAAAATAATAAAGTTAAGAGCATCCTATGGCCTTTGTAAAAAGCATCCTGCTTCCCTAGAAAGGGGCAAAAAAAGAACGACGAGGTAAAGGGGAAAAAGCCTTTCGTAAGGAGGAAGTGACCTAAATTTCTTCAATTTTTCTCCTCATCCTTCCCTTCTTCACTATCATCTCTTCGAATTCTGTATCTTTCCCCTTTTTTCTTATCTTCCTAGCTTTTTTATTTGAGAAATTGAAGCTAGAAAATGTGGAGACGTTGTCACTCGTCATCACTCGATACGTATACAGTAGCAACATACGAGTAGGTCCTCCTTCTTCTGTATTATTAACTCCATCTTCAACTCCTACCAACATCTCCCATATTTTTCCCGGGACTCATCCCTCTACCTAATATTTTAACGTATTTCTCTCCCCCTCCCCCTCACATCTTCCTTTCCCTCCCTCTTTGGAAGGGGAAGGAGGGATCAGGAGGGAGAAAGCGGAGGGAGATTCTTCACTTTTTCAAATTCACCCACCTTCTTTTACCCATAACAAGCATCCATTACGAGAGAGTGGAAAGGTTATGTATGAAAAGTGTTCCCGTCTCCTTCTCCCTCTTCCCCCCTCTTCTTCATCATCATCCTCGTCGACCTCATCATGTTTAAAATTATCATTTTTTATACCTTCACTCTCATCTGTAATAAAAAATAATCCCAACTTTATAGACATGACTCAGATGAGGAGGCAGAGGGGAAGGGGAGGACCTCTTTTTTTTTTTTATTTCCCAAAGAAATTATAGGTGCGTCTACACACAGATTTTATGGGGGCAAGGAGGGGAGGGGAAGCGACAGGAGACAAGTAATGGCAGAAAAAAGAGGAAGAGACTCTCTAAAAGAGAATGATCGGGATGACTACGGAAAAATGAAGGGAAAAATGTATAAGAAGAACAGTTGCAAACAGGTACAAAATGGTAAATTGAGACGAGAAAAACAAAGGCAAGTGAGAAGAAAGAGAGGGAGAACGTATTGGAAATGGAGAGAGACAGTCAAAGGAAATAGATTAAAAATAAAACAGGAGGATAATCAAGTAAACAAATAAAGAGAAAGAGTAAAAAGGAAGAACTAAATAACAAGGAATGAGACCAGAGTAACAAAGAAAGTGTGAGACTGGAAGATAAAATGTGAGAAATCAAAACAAAGAGAAAGAAAATAATCAAGACCGACGAAGACATTCAATTAAAAAGACAGAGGAAGAAATGAGATGGGTATGACAGGATCAATGAATAAGGTAAATAATTTTTGACCCTGTGAAAAAGAAGGGAATAAATAAGATGAGCAAGTGAGAAAGAAAGAGACAAAAAGGTATGAATAAAAACGAAGCAGAACGAGATATATGAATATTTCAACAAAAGAGATGAAGAAGATACTGCTGGAAGCAAAAACAAGCAAGAGCGTGTACAATATTGAACGAAGTGAGTATAATATAAATATGTACAATCGCAAAAAAAATATTTAGAAAAAGAGACGAATAAGAGAGAGGTAAGAAATGAGAGAGGAAAGCGAGAGAGTGAGAACGTACAAGAGACGAAAAATAGAGAGACAATGACAAAGGGAGACGAATCAGAGAAAGAGACAAGTAAGAGGGAACGGCAAAGAGTGACGAATACGACAGAAAACGGAAAAGAGACGAATAAGAGATGGACACAAATAAGATAGAGAGAGAGAACGGGAAAGAGAGACGAATAAGAAGAGACAAATAAGAGAGAGATCGGGAAAGAGAGACGAATAAGAGGAGACAAATAAGAGAGAGATCTGGAAAGAGAGACGAATAAGAGGAGACCAATAAGAGAGAAAGAGAACGAAAAAAAGAGACGAATAAGAGAAGGAGACAAGTAAGAGAGAGGGAGAACGGCAGAGAGCGACGAATAAGAGAAGGAGACAAGAGAGAGAGAGACCGGCAAAGAAAGACGAATACGAGAGAAAACGGAAAAGAAAGACGAATAAGAGAGTGGTAACGGAAAAGGTAGACGAAAGCGTGAGAGTGGGAACGGAAATAAGACGAAAAAGAGAGAGAGAGTGACAAAGAGATACGAATCAGAGAAAGATACAAGTAAGAGAGAACGGCCAAGAGAGACGAATACGAAAGAAATCGGAAAAGGGAGAGACGAATAAGAGAAGAGACAAATAAGAGCGAGAGAGAACGGGAAAAAGAGACAAATAAGGGAAAGAGTGAACGGTAACAGAGACGGAGAGACAGAAAAATAATTCAAGAAAAATCAGACAGTAAAAGAGAGTAAATGAGGGAGCGTGAGAAAGAAAAAATCGAAGCCAGTAAGAACTTGAGAGGAAAACGTGAAAGGAAAGAAAGAAAGTGAGAGAAAAGAGTGACAGAGAAAGCCTGCCTAAATAATCATAATATAATTCATATACACGGATGACAGATACTCCTTGAATTTATACCTTTGGCTCGTAGTCAAAAATTCTTAGTGTGTAGTGGGTGGAGATGGTGGAATAGGTGGAGAATGAGCACAAGTGGGACGATGAGACGTAGCAGTCCATGGATACCTATATAGTTATAGGAACCATCATTGTAGAAAGTAACTAGTCGAAGAAACATGAACTAAGGATGATGAAATGTAGATGAAAGTAAAATTATCTGTTTCCTACTTTTCCCTCCTCCTCCTCCTTGTACTTACGGCTGTTGGAGGCGAAGGCGATTAACAAAACAGAAAATCTCCTATCTCTTCCCAGAAACTTTTCTCTCTTGATTCTCTCCAGATTTCCTTTCTTTAGGTTGAACAGTAAAAAAAAATATGAGCATACCGCCGAGGTGCTGCTTCACTCTTGAGACAAGTGGTTATGTATGCATGTACATATGTAGGTACAACCATAAGAAAATAGTAAGGGGGAAAGTAAGGATTCTCTCTTGGAATCATGGGACTAATAATAGTGAGATTTGCTGAGGGAAAGAGTGGCAAAGTAAGAGGGGGAGGGGAGGAAATGTCAGGGAATATTTTGGCTTTAATTAAACCAGAGATGAAAATACGACGTAATCTAATTTTCAAGTTCAACTATAAAATAATAGAAAAGGGGAGGAGGCACAAGACGAGAAACTATAGTTACTTTTACGTTCAAAAAGAGGGCAAACCAACAGAGTCACAGAGAGAAAGAGAGAGAAGAAGAGGGTGATTAGAAAGAAGCCTACGTGACTTTTTTGTTGAGGACCTCGCTGGGCAAATATACTTTCTTACTTCAACTACTGGATATTACTTCTTCTCTCCCGTCATCCGCTCGGTTATTCCAGATCTTTGAGTTTGTATCGATGAATTTATTCTACTTTCCTTCCAAAGCTTTCCAGCACGTCTATTGCCCTGATTTTTTCACTCCATTTCCGTCTTTCTTACTCTGTCTTCGTATATCTATGGTTGTCCGTTTTCTTCTTTAGCTGAATTTTTCCTCACTTGCCTTCCTCTATCATTATTTTGATTTCTGTATTTCTCCTCTGATTGCTTGTAGTTTTCTGTATTTTTCAGATTTTTTTTTCTCGTTTTTTTTGTTGAGTTTTTCCACAGGTGTTTGCTTGCTTTTCACTTTTTTTTAAAAATTTCCTGGCGTTTTATCTCTGCTGTTTTCTTGGTTGTTTCCATTCTTTTTACTTTCATTTCTCTAAGCTTTTTTCCTTTTCTTTCCCTTGGAGTTTCACCTTTGCTTTCTCTTAGTATTCATCGGCTGTTTGCGGTACTTGTCCTCACTCATCAGCCTTCTCCTTGTTTTTATCCTTTACTTTCTGTGTATTTCCCTCTATTTTCTTCCTTGTACTACTAACTCCTTTAGTCTTCTCGTTGAGTGTCTATTCTGCTTTCTCTTTTCATTTCCCTTCGTTTTCTTTGCATTTTTCTTCTTCTTTCTCTTGTCATTGCTCCTCTTAGTTCTCTCTGCATACCTTTTTCTTTATTTCTTCTCTTGTTTTTTTGTATTTTTCCTGTTTTTTCCCCTTTATAGTCTTTTCCATTTGCTGTGCTGTATCGTATATTTGTCCTCTGGTTTCTCCTTTTAATTCTTTGGTCTTTTTATATTTCTCTTCTGCTTGCTGCTTTTAATTCTTTGGTCTTTTTATATTTCTCCTCTGCTTTCTCCTTTTAATTCTTTCTCATCCGCTCTCTCTTTTCCTTTAGCTTCTCTGTACATTATTCTTTCTTTTTGTTTCTTGTTTGGTTGCTCTGTACTGTCTACGCAGTTCCTTTGGTCGAATCTTTATTTCTGGGCTTATTCTTACTCGTATTTCCTTTAGACTTGCTTCCAGGAGTTCGGACTTTGCATTTTGTGGCCCTATCCATTGTATTTTGTATATATGTACAGTATCCGCTCAACAGTAAGACGCCTCGTTAGTGTGTCTGTTCTATGAGCTTAATAATTACGTTTGTATTGCATGAGCGCAAGTAGGAACTATATTTGGAGTTTATAGTTGCTCAAAACCAAAGTGGCTGCAAGATAATAACGATGTTTATATATGTATGTATAAGCATGTATGTGCATGTATTTTTAAAATAAGGCGGGAATCGATGCAATTTAACTGGGTGCGGCATAGCAAGTCAAAAAAATAGGAGGGAAAGAGAGCGAAAAAAAAACGGGATCCATAAAATTGATGATCAACATGCTCATGTTGTGTCAACTAATTCCACAGAAGGGAACTGCAACTAGAGTAAAAGAGGAGGAGCTGGAGGAGAAACTATAGGATGGATATCTTTTTTAGTATGCATACCCGCGTCTCTAATACACTTAGCTAATCGAACACGTCCAAAAAGCCCACCCCGACCCCTGCCACGATCATATATACAGAAAAAGGAGGATTTAAAGTGAAAGTCAAAGAGGGACAGAGGGAGGGAGAGTCATGACAAGAATGTTGTTGGCCTCTCTTTTCCCTCTCTATCTCCATACGGAATGTGGATCAAGCTGGAAAAAACTGCTTCTTTAGTACAAAGTCTTGAGACAAAAGGGAAATCACAAAAGGAAATGAAAGCCCCGGAGCAATTCAAGATGCACATGTACACTTATGTCTTTCTATTAGGGCGCAAAAGTAACTTCTTAAATGCAAGTGACATTTGAAATCCCCGGCAAGCTTCAAACGACCTAGTGCAGGACGGGAATGCAGAGATTACAAATCCGGAATTAGAAAACACTACCATGCATGGCTGGAAGCCATGCAAATTAATAATATTAATGTTGTTGGGAAAGGTATACCATAGGGATGTTCAACTCATTCCATGTTGGATTATACAAAGTCGCAAAGTATGCATTTGCAAATGAAGGATCGGCCAAAGAAGTGAATAACCCGGAGGAGAGTAGCCTGAGAGAAGAAGATAAAAGATGCAGCAAGATAATACATGTCAGATTCATCCCAACATCATAATGACAGAAGGATCATCAAGTTACCCAAGCAAGAAGTACACCAAAGAGAGTAGTGACCAAGAGTTTTGAATAAGTAAAATAATTAAGGGAATCATAAAAGTGAAGCTAAGAGAGGAGAGACCGAATAGAGAAAGCGGAGGAAGGAAGCGAAACGGAGAAAAAACATTGGAAAATATTTGAACGAGGAAAAGAGAAAGATACAAAAGAGAACGATCAAGAACTAAAGAAGATAAAGGTAGATAAAGGTAAATAAATAAAAAAGAGAACGAGGAAGAAATAAAAAAGATAAAGGTAGATACAGTCGACTCTCTTTATAACAGTCCCCTGTATAACAGTACTCTCGTTATAACAGCAGCAAAAAATGCTCCCCT
>JAQGBT010001450.1:0-32090 GCA_034698585.1 Disparrhopalites patrizii | reverse complement strand
GTCATTAGCTACAAGTGCAATAGAAAAACATTTCCAGCTAGAAATAATAAAATGCAAGTCTCAACGTTCTGGAAAAAGTCTGACAGAACACAGAAATTCTCCACCTTTTTATATTAAAAGCGAGTTACAACCATTGAAAGTTATGATTCCAAAACGGTTCAAGTCCACTGGTATGTACGTCATGGAAAAATTTGTACAAATCCCATTTTAGAATAACAAAATGTTATGCTGTGAAGAAATTAATCGTAAAAAACATCATCTTGATATGTAATTTTTTAAAAAAAGGTTACATATCCAACACCATGCACTACATTTTCAGTGCTTGTGGTGAACTTAAACCGATTTGAAACTCACAGTCTAAAATAGTACCCCTTTCTGCATTCCAGGCCTAACTAAAGAGTGAATTTAACTGACTTTTTTTTGACTACTTTAATTTGTCTCGCTCTTTTTTTTCTCTGTAAATCTCTCACCGGGCTCTGTCTCTGCCACTCTTTGTTTGTGTCTTTCTCCACTTTCGTTTTGGTAATTAAAAACCCTTGCATTTTATTACTCGTGCATGTGGATTGAGCTGGGAATTGTGTTTTTTTCTCTCTAAAACGCTGGTGGACTTGCTCCTGTTTGAAATGTTGAGAAAAAAAAAGAGTAAATGTATTTATTGAAGGGATGAAGGACGATTCGGGAAAGGACGAGTGCTAGCTTTCACCGGATCCCCAGCTGCATTGTCCGTATGTATATGTACGCATCTTATACTTATGTATACACATAAATAAGGCGACCCAAAAGCATAAATGAGCATAAGTCATTTCCGACCCTGGGACCCTATACTAGATCGAGTCCCCGATAGTCAAAACCCCCAAATCCATGTTTTGTTCATTTTGAAAAAGCATAAAAAGCATAAATAGCATAATTGATATGAAAAAGCATGAAATGAGCATATTGCAATAAAATTTGGCATAATTTAGCTTAACACGAATTTGTTGCAACAAGCTTCCAGAAAAATCAAATGGCTGGCAAATCTCTAGCTTTAGAAACCGCAGCCATATGAAATTACCTAATCACAACCAGCATTATTTAAAAATTTTCAATCCACGTATCCTCCTCTTATATGCAGGAGATAGCATGCAGATTTAAAAAATTTATCCAAACAAGCGCAATGCATAAGTACAGATAACCAAATTTGTTAGCCAGCATGAGAGAAATTATCCCCACTTTGCAACAGGCCTCTTTTTTGATTCTCCACTTTTCCTTTCTTCTCTCTTTTTATCCATTTTTGTCTCTCTGCTCTACTTTTGTCTCTATTTTCGTCCTGTTTGTCTCGATTTTCCGCCCTTTTAGTGCCCATTTTCATCGCTTTTGTCTCACTTTTTTTTCTATTTCTCCATTGTTTCCTCCCCTTTTGTATCCGTTTTCCTCTCCTTGGTCTTTCGTTTCCTTTCTTTTTGTCTCTCTTCTGTCTTGTCTCCGTTTCCCTCCCATATGTCTCTATTTTTCTCTTCTTCGCCTCTCCTTTCGTTAATTTAGTTTACGCTTTTGTCTTTGTCTTCCTTTCTCTTTTTGTATCTCTCTGTTCTCGATTTTGTCCCTTACTTGGTCTATCTCTCTTTTCTCCTGTTTGCCTTTTCTTATTTTTACCATGCAAGAGAGACATGAACAAAATGAGACAAAATAGAAACGACAGAAGCAGATAGGAGAAGAAAAGACAACCAGACAGGAAAATCAAGAGACGAAAAGGGGAGGAAAAACAGGAAAATAAAGAGACACAAAGATGGGGAAAACATGCAAGAAAGAACGAAGTGGAAGAAAGCAAGAGGCATGTATATGTAGAAATAGGAAAGAGGCGAAACGCAAGAAAGAGACTGGTGGTATGTTGCACAATAAAGTAGTTTATTTTCATGTATAGGTATAGACATGTAAAGGTATAGCTATAGCTATATCTATGCATACCGAATTCTGGGCTTATGCATTGTTCCGCATTGGCCAAAATTTGCAAAGGGGGGACATTTTGAGTTAAAACTCAAATAGGATTTAACCTTGTGAAAACCTCTAAATTCTGGCGGGACGGCAGTTCGAACAATATTTGTTTTAAAATCTGGAAATTTTAAGCATAATTAAGGGCATAATTGATTTTTCGAAAAGCATAAAAAGCATAATTGATTTCGTAAAAAAGCATTATTGCCCTGTAAAAAATAGCATAAAGTGGGTCGCCTTACACATAAATATATAAAAGTCAACTTCCTTCTTTATCATGCCGAACTAAATCTCCTGGTTTCATCCACAGTCTTCAAATAATATAAACCTAATTTTTACGGCGAATTGAGAAGGCTGTACAGGATTTAAAAATTATAGGAAAAATGAGAAGGCAGAGAAAATCATGGACAGAAAAGGAAACGAAAAAAGGCTGGGGGGCGTCAAAATTTATAAATTCAAAAAATGACCGAAATAGTGAGCTTTAGTATTCCCACATTTCGAGATTCTTTTTTATGGATTGTCAGTCTTGCAGTGGCTCTGTTCAAATGTATGCATAATTTATTCTGGCATTTAAATCACAAGGTTTTCAATTCATGCACTAGCATTTCCTGGTTTCATTTGTATCATTTATTTCGGTACATAATGGCGAGTCATTTGTGCCACAAAAATGCTGGTCGCTTCACACAGTGATCAATACACAAATGTGTTTTGCGGGTATTTGCAGGACTCACAATAAAATAGAGGCTTGATAAGGATGCTTTGTGAGAGTCTCAAAAAAACGTTCTTGTACAAAATTCATTTTTACTTTTTACTGAAGTAAACTGATCTCTCCTTTTACTGCAGGATCAAATGAACATAATTCTCCTTCGCGATTGTGTGGCTGATTAGTGAAGCGGGAGAGAGAGAGAGAGAGAGAGAGAGACCAAAATGGAGATGGAGCAAATCGGAGAAGAGAAGGGTTAGGCTTTAAATTTATTTCTACATCTTGTGCTAACGTTGTTTGACTTTCTCCTGTCCATCTCCCGCATACTTTCCCCCGCTTTAAGATGACGTGTACCACGGGACCTTTCAAAAGAGTCAGACTTATTGTTAGCCAAACCTTTCACCTTGTGAAAGCTGCCATGCAATGAACAACAAGAATCACTGCATTTTCCCACTATCATACGATTTAGTATATAAAAAATAATAAAAAATTGGAGCTTCGAATGCTTTAAATAGTTTGAGGTTCGAATCCTTAATGCAAAAAAAAAAAAAAGCAAAAGCAAATTCAAATGCGAGTATGACGAGTAAAATCATTCTACAATAATTAAAATTAAACACAAAACACAACCATATACATAAATATAATAAACTTTGTTCGGACAAGCTACGAGGTTACGACTTCAATTGTGTTCCCTTTTATTATGAGCAATTGAGCAGAGTCTTGTAAAAATGAATTCGACATGGCATAGAAATGCTAAATATTACAAACACAAAGGACAGTGTCCTTCGTTATTGCTATTCCTTGATTTTATCGAAGGAGTATACTTTGTCAAAACTCCCTGAGGTCAAACGAACCATTCGTTTTCTTTTCAGCTTTAATTTACTGTCAGTAATTACACGAGTGACAGAAGAAGAACTGAGGATATAAAACTGGCAGAATTTTCCCATCTTAAAAAGTAAGTGTGTCATAATAGTTGTAATTAAATAACTGGGCTGATTGTGTCATCTTTTTGCTCAAATGTTTCTCTTTTATTATTGTTCAGATTTTCAAACAAATTGCTAATGATAAGCACTAGAAGTAGGTATAAGAATTATGGTAGCGAAATGATCCATTCTGCTGGAATAAGCTACTCAACATCGATGACAAATAGAGGACAATTGTTCGAGGTTACTGCCAACAATGACACAGAAAAGTTGTAGTATTTATTATTGTATTTAACTACCCAAAAAAGTTACATTGTTATTCAGGGAATACAATTCGTATTTACTGTATATTCCCACCATCCCAACCAAATTTGTGAGAGACGTTTAAGAGCACTGAAATATGTCTGACAACAATTGGTACTAAAATATATATTGGCGTTTATGAATAACCAAGGCTTAAAAACCAAGGGAGGGCCGAGCCCCACAACTTTTTTTAAGAGATCCACTGCTTTTTTTAAGCAAAACCCAGTTAATCAAACAATGTAATTACATTATAAGTTTATTTAATTATTACAAAAATTATTACGAAAAATTATCATGGTCCCCCACTTTTTTATTAATAATTTAAGCCCTGGGAATAATTGTTGACATGTTGACCAACTCACGCTGGAGCGTGTACTAATAGAATTTGAATTCCGTTATTCAACTTTCTAAACTGAACAAATAAACTGAAATTCATTTCTACCGTAATTCAATGATAATTTCAAGATCAATTCAATTGCAACTTGAATTAAAATCCCCAAAAGCATGTTTGAATTTACTCCAGAAGCTTACCTTAAATGCATATGTACGAGATCAGATAAGATTATACACGCATGGCTGTGAGCATTTTTTAAATTTGCATGGTATATCTTCCACATGAAAAAATGAAGATCTTTAATGAAATGAGTCATCACTTTGTGTAACAAAGGATTTTACCTTTTTTTATATGGAATTTTTCGAGAAAAAAACGTGTTATTTTTTACAATTTGGACGATCTAATTCCGAATCATGCATATTGTCCGTTTTGTATTTTTTGAAGGGGTGATGTACGGGAAAAGGAATGATTTTAACCCTTTTATGCTCGATCGTGACGGATATTAGGCATTATTCTCTCGTTCTCTCTCTCGCTCTCCCTCTCTCTCTCTTTCTCTCTCTCATTCTCTCTCTTGTTGCCAAACAATTTCCAAGGAAACCATTTCTTGAATAAGTGAAAACAAGAGGAAGATTCCCGGAAAAAGACACCTCCAGCAGCTCAAGGGCATGATTAAGATGTGATTCTTGTTTATTATTATTTTTATTATTCCCTGATTATTCACGCTGCCGTTACGCTTTGAAAGGCTATTTTCACCGGATTAAAAGCACAATAAAAGACATGTTAAACATCTCCTTTCTCCTTTGGACTGAGGAGTCAAATTATGTGGTTTATCGTGTTTACCCATATGGTAACGTCCCTAATAAGACATCACATGTGTAGTAACTCTAGCACTATTTACGTGTATACTATAAAAAATAAGAGTCAGTTTCTTCGTAAATCTTTATAGGAATGAATGGATGACTAAGAAAGAAGTGATAAAGGATTATTGAAGAAGGCGTGAGGCTCTTTTCTCTCCGTTGTGGATGACAATTTCCTAGGAAATGCACTTTTTTTTTGTTTTTTTTTTGCTTCGTTAAATGCCGTTGGGGATAAAAGGGTAAAGCTTTCTCTTTAATCGTGTTCAACTGACCTTTTATTAGCTCCCATTATTCAAAACAGCTTCCCGCATGAAATAAATGCCAAATACTTTGTGGTTTGCCAGACATAGGAAGAACTGTGTTTTTTTGCAGATGGGAATAAATGTGTTCCGTAAACCTTTATTTTTAGCATGACATTTGACACTAATCATGCGTGTTTAATTTTGAATTTCATTATAACTTTTACTACTCATCAATAATGGTGTTACATACACAATAAAGATGTAACATTTACTATATAGAATATTAGATTCTTCTCCACACATTCCCAAACACTTATACATTTCCGTTAAACATCACTTTTTATACTTATTCCCTTGAATGTGCTGGAAAAAAATATATTTCTAAATTTGTACGCATTTTAATTTTTATAACCTTTTATTTTCTTTGACAATTATTTTTTTGACGTCATCAATAATACCTATTCCTTGTTTTTTTTTTAATTCTATAATTATATACATACAAGCACAATGGTTATAAGGACTATTTTTTTTAACCTGTAAAACACCTCTGGGTGGGATCACCTGTAACGTATACATGAGGTAATGTATCTGTAGAATGAATAATAAAATAAAGTAACAATGAATACGCTTGTTATAATTAGCAATAGAGCCTAAATAGCTGATTTCACGATTTTCCCATACACCTTCAGGGGCTTGATTATCAAATACTTGATTCAAATACAAGGCAAAAAAAAAACAATTCAAATAATGACATAACAAATAATGCCACCCGCATTTTTATATGGCAAAAGTTATAGCTAAAAAAAGCGTTTTTTGCCCATCATCAAAATAAAACCTGGCAGTATCAATTTTCTTGCATCAAAAATAATATTTGTATATAATATAAATCTTATGTCATTTAAAATTAAAGGTACTTGGAAGCCGGAGTGCATCCACCCAAAACGATTTTAAGGCCGTCCAAACATTTCCTAGATGTCTCTAGTTTTTAGTCGAATTTCAACAAAATATCAGAGCAAACATTGTCATGCTTTCAAGTAGCAATTTTCCTTTACATTAGTCATGTCAACTGCAAGGACAATAACGTCACCATCGGGTCAAAAGGTCATTGCAGATTTTCCCGTCTCAAATCTGCCTGTAACCCGTTCGAAAAAGGTTTGCCTTCACGTATACAACTTTGATATTTTTAACATCGTTAACATAATACTATTATAGCCAGGCTAAAGGTTAATTAGTTAAACAGTCAACTCGTAAAAGTACTTCCAGTGCCTTCCAAAAGAGTCATTAAAATTATATTCCCCTAAAAAGCTCAAGAAATTCCTACAAATCCCATATGAAAACAATAAGATCGAGAAATATCCGGGTATCACCATCAAAGTAAAGAAATCAAAATAGTTACTTATAAATGTGTTATAATAGTTAGTTATAAATGTGACAATATCGTCATTCCACACGAGTGGCAGCTCCTGTAACTTAAAATCAAAGGATTAAATAGCAAACGATATTAAAATACGACCTTTTCTCTTTCATAACAGTTTTGATTAAGTGGGAAAAAATCGAACTGCAGGGTTTTAATGGCCGAGAAAATATAATCAAGAATTATCTTTTCGCTGTACATTTTATACAGCATGAACGGTCAGAGGTCATCGGAGAAAGTAGGTCAATTTTTAGTTACAGGTTTTTGCCACTGTCATAATGGTGAAGCGACAACGTTTTATGTGAAAATTCACCCCTTACAATTCTATCAAAGCTCCGAACATAAAAATGTCAACAAAGGCTGAAGGTCATGCTATTTTTTTGGAACAATTTACTACTTCTTTTCAAAATTGAAGTAGACAGTTAGACAGCTAAATCCAAAAGTAATTATTGTTTTAGACGTGCTGTTTTCAGGGCATCTGAAGACGGAATTATTCTTAAAAAACGTCTAACACGACCCATTGTACTATTTCGTGCCTACGGAAAACGCGGACTATTTAAAAATCCAGCAATCCATTTGGTCTCATTTCCTTTTCCACTTTTGTTTCACGCTTCTCCCTCCTATTGAAACGAAATTTTTTTGTTTGAACTAATAATTGTTTAACGTTTTTCATAAAATTTCAGTTTTTGATTTGTTTAAGCGTATAGGAAGATCTCTGGTCCTATCGTCTTTGTTAAGGGAGAATTTAACCGATCTTGGTTCATTTTTTTTCTTTTTTATCGATCGATACCCTATACACTAAATTCATTGGTTCTATATTGCCTAAAAGTGATTGTGTGAACTCTGACCGGGTGAAAAACGTTACCTTACCTACTAAGAGGGTCAACTTGCATCAGAAAAAATGACAAGGGGGTGGAGTCAAGTGCATTTATATATTTTTTATATACATTTAGCACCTTAAAGATTAAGCTCAGCTCTCTCTCTATAATTTGTCATCTAAAATAGTTTCTTATTTCCTATATATTTAATATAATGTGATCTAAAATGAAGAGAATGTATACTACGTCGGGACTAAAACCGTCATATCCACCATGTAAATCCTTATAGCATGTGGTGCAAACCGAACAGTTGAAGTAAGGAATGAAATTAAGAAGATTAAAAAATAAAGAAAAAAGGAAACCCGAAGATCAGAAAGTACCAGAAGAATGTTTTAAATGCCCCAAAAAAGAAATTAAAATGAACATGTGTTTATGAGAAACTTCTTTGGGAGAAATCATGGTGATTACGGAAGCATCCATTGTCGTTGTGGATTTCCTGGAAATCTTGTGATATTGTTGAATCGTCCATATTGTTTTGGGATTTAATTTTCATTCTTGAAGTGATCTCCTTGATCCTGTCCGGGATTTAGGTACGATGGAAGGGACTCATATTCAAAGGATAAATCAATGTCTGCTAAATCATTGATGTCAATGCCTCCGTCCTCCATCCCCTCCAAATATCTGTTGATACTGAAAGAGTTAGGCTCTTGACCACTACAAAAATCAGACAAAAAAACCGGGATTTTAGTACGTCAATGAATGTTAATTTGTCTATACGTATTTTTTCTCCCCTATACAATACGTCTATTAGCGATCTTTTGTTTAAAAAATTATGAGAAATATGGGATTTCAAATTGCAATGCTGTCAAATTGTAAAAGCTTGTACAGCTCGAAGATTAAAAGATTTCCGCCAAAAAAGTTTCCGATTTGATTTTAAGGAATCGGACCAAAACTTTTGACAAGCTTCTGCGGTAAGGAAAGCTTGCAAGTTTTTTTTAGACAAATTAACATTCAGAGATTTACACGGCTTTTTGTCTGATTTTGATATACTGTATACTGCATAGTGAATTTGTGAAGTCAGCATATTTTTTCTTTTTCGTTGGAGTATAATATTTTTTATTTTAAGTACTTTTAGAGTAAGTTCCGATTATTATACACTTCCTGGATTGAAAAGAGACTTGAAAATTGGAATATTTTAGAAAATATTTTGTATATAGAAAAAAAGAAAGTACACAAAACGACAAACTCCACGGTTTTTTTAGTTTTCTCTTTTTTTGTCTGTGAGCAAGGCAAGAGAATATATAACAATGAGAAATTAAATATAATTTTTATATAGACTACTAAAAATCTCAGCATTGAAAAATGAAATTCCATATTACTCAAAAAATGTGGGTTTTTTAATGATTGTATAACACACACTGAACGCACCGTCAAAAATCACTTGTTAAATCTTGGACTTTTTTACACTCACATGTAAATTAATAATATACCTTACGATTTAAATAAATTAGATTAGGAAATATTCGTGATTGTTAAATTACTTGTCAGAACAACAATTAATGTTCATAATTAAAAGTCATTAAATTACCGTACATACATACATATAATAGTACATTGTAGACAGATATGAAATACTAAGACGGTATACAGTTTCATCATTTTGATTTCATCACAATCAATAATGGTATGTTTCCTTGTTTTTTTTACAAAATTTCGTGCATTGACTTTGCTTTGAGTCCTCCATTAAAATTTGTGATTTGTTCATATGCTGGTCACATATGTCATAATAAGATCATTGTAGTATATATTATTAACCTATGTATGTACCTATATGTTTGTCTTAAACTTACCGACTTGTTTTGACGTAAATATTCCTTATACATGATGTGGTAATAGTGATGATAATCATTTTTCCTAAATCTCCATATACATACATATGTATTTTAATAATAAAAAAAATCTCTCACTGAGCTAAACATGTTTTCATTTTTTGGAATGTCAAAAATTGTTTTTTTGTAGATCACAAAACATTGAACTTTTTTTTTTCTTTTTTCTTTGTCTTTAAAAAAGTTGCACCGTTGACACACTTCAAAAAATGAATGAAATGTGGCAATTGAGACACTAGTTCTAAGTTAATTTCAACGCATACTACAATGCGTACGGATTAGGCTAAAAAATAGGATTGTTGATCATGTCAGTATCCAGAGAAATCATTTGAATGTATGTATATGTACTGTTTTTTCACCTTGCATTTTTTGCCTCCAAAGAATACGTATAGGAATACTTTTTAGCGAGTTCAGAATAATAATAGAATAATACTATTTAAAAACAATTACAACTATCATAACACAATACAATACAAGTATATATACTCTATGCATTTTTTACATAATGAAACAAGAGTATAGGATGAGAAAACGTTTGACGAGACGGGACACAATGGTTTTCATTATGTCAAAAAAAAAACGAAAGCTACAAATTGTGGTAATGATAATAAGTAATCATATTTAGGGACTCTGTTTTTGCCATTTAACGAAGCGCGTGCTTATACCTTGTATGATTTGTAATAGTTTATGGTATACGTTCGTATTTTTTTGTAAAATTTTCTCTTAACTTTAAAGTTTTTCTTACACTAACATATATGATTTACCTCGCCATTGCTCCTTCATACGGTAGAGATCCTGAATCTGGACTTTGTACAGGGTTTGAGTACGGTGTATTTGGGTTTGACGGATACCCCGGAGTTGATTGATGACCTCCAGGATTATTTGGATCGATTTCTCCAAGTCTGATTTTATATAAATAATATAACACGTTTGGTTTTTGTAGAAATATACTGTGGTTACAACATCTTGTTATTTTGCTTGTGCAATTGTATGAAAGAGCAGTTGTAGAAAGATTATTTTAAAAAGCGATAGTACTTGTTTATACAGAATGTAATTCTTACCCAGGAATGACAATCTTCAATTGTGGCCTGACATAGCCTTTGTTTGATGGTGGAGTTTCTGTAAGTGCATATATACACACACATAATTTTAAAAAAGATTTTTGACATGGAACAAAAACGACAAGAATTGAAAATTCGAATCTACACAATATAACTTGAAAAGCTGCATAATAATTTTTTTACGTACCCTTCGCATCCGTGTAGTACCGACTAAAAGCACTAGATTTGGGGATGTCAGGAAACAGAAAACATAAATGAGCAATATCATTTATACGATCAGCCAAGGAGCGCGTCGCCAAATCTTTTCCAGTGAACGGTGCTAAACTGAACACTTTCTGATCTGCAATTCAAAATTAAGGGAATGTTACCTATGTGTTGTCACCATGGCCGTTATGCATTTAAGATTATACGAAAAACATTCGCCGTATTCATGAGTTTTGAAGCATTCTAATACATATATTAAAATGCCTAACGAGGGAGGCATGAAAATGTCTACACAATCCAACTCAAAAATCATTCAAGATCGATCGCTTTTTTTTACGACTTTAATTATACCAACAGAGACGAAAAAATATTTGTATAAAGGAAAACGTCGTATGGCAAGTCTACACCCATTACATGTACATGTACATATGTAAAACTAACTCCAAGAGCAAAACAATAATAGTATAGGATGGAATCGGACTAGCCAGGAGAACTATTGCGGGGAAAGATGTTATTTTTTACGAGGAAATCAAGGGAAACAAACAACTTTTTTTTACTGAAACAGAAAGAGAGATGATTACACGTCATTAGAACTGAACAACATGAGGCAGCAATGTCCAATTATTTTTTAGTAACAAAAAAGTACGATCATCTGTGGAGTTCCAATGAGCCAACCCAATGATGCCTACCATTATGATGATGTTATTAGTTATTATGTAAGCAGTGTCATTCACTAATGCTGTCTTTGTATCATGCTGTACTTCCACGCTATATTCTTGTTAATTAATGATCAAGTCATTAATTAACACCAATGAAGTTTGAAAAAATGTTTCGGTAGTAATCAACTCCGTATAGGCACCAATTAACGATCAAAAGAAATGATTATCGGACTTACCCGAGTGAACCCAGGCAATTGTGATCCCACCCAACTCCGAATCACTGAAGCGCAGCAGGAAAGTTCCAGGTTGACGAGTCTGAAGCATATCTTCTGCTTGTGTTCTGCTTACGAATCCGAGAATTGATCTGCAAATAAATGGAAGTGTAGAGTGTATACGTCGGAATTGATGTCACCTTTTTTGGTACCACAAAATTACGCAGTGATAAGGATTGGATCGAAACTTTCAACTACCGATTGGTAAAGAAACTCCGTCGAATCAGCAATACCTTTTCTGTGAACGTTTTCTGCGTCTGTGCATGCTTGTACATTTTAAAGCTACAAGATCATCAAAGCTAATATGTATTTACTGGAGCACAACCTATCCACATCTACGGCACTCTATGCTCGCAGTTATGCAGACAAAATTAGGCTCTCAAAAAAAGTTTTTTACCCATCAATCCATGGACCACGAAGATGCTCTCGAGTTAATTTCATTATAGCATAGAACCACTCCCAAAAAGTGAAACTCCGGTCTGGTAAGGGCTCTTTGCAGAATTGTGACCACGTCAGCATGTCCGGATGGTTAGGAGTTCGAAAAGCTTTTTCCGCCAGAAACCTTAAATTATCTTCGGTGAGAGTGCGACCATTTATAGATTTGAATTTTACATTCAGAGCCTCCGCCACTCGGTACCATGAGACTCTTTCAGGAACTTGAAATGGCATTCTTCCTGGCTCTCCAAAAGCATTATCCCAAGTAACGGTTGCCCACGCATGTGGCTCCTGGTTCCCGTGCACGATCACAACCACAGGCAAGGAAAGTGTCCAGATCTAAACCAAATAGAAGAAAGAAACATTGTGTACATGTATGAACGCCTGCATATGTCTCACAATCATTTTCTTGCGATAGGAGAAATTTATGCAAGTACGCATAACAAAACTACAAGATTTGCATAGCCTGATCCTGGATGTACAAACACACACGTATGTATATATATAGGTATGTAAGCTTTTGCAATTATTTATCTCGTGGTAGTGATATTGAGGCAGAAGGCAGGAAACGCATTGTTTGTTCTCTTGAGACAATATGTCTCGAAGATTTGCATATGTGTACTTAACCCTTTTATGACCATATATTTTTTGTACTCTTATTGCTACACACGATACCATCCATAATGTGAATAAGTAACAACGTAACGTACTTTAAATATAAGCTCCTTTTCTCCCACGGTAAATTGGCATTGGAAGTGCAAACAAAACTTCTCATCCATGACTGACTCAGTGCCTTTCTTCTCCGCCCGTTTAATACGCTTGAGTTGCATATTTCTAAGGAAATCAGCTCAATTAGACAAGTAAGACAAGTAATTTTCAGTTTTCAGGGTAATTAGTAGACACAAGTCACAGTCATTAAATAGTAATTAAAGCGCAACACAAACGAAATCTAATTATTCCAACCACACAGCATCTAATGCATGGATCACATGTATACAAGTTATTTAAAGATGGAATACAGAATTTTTTGAAAAAGAAGACATTTTAGAGAGACAAACCTGAAATGAACAGATAAATGACGAGTGCCTTGATGATACTCCATAGTTCCAGTATTGTTGAGAATCTCGCCACTGGTTTCACAGGGTTTATCATTCTTGTCATTCCGCAGCAACGAATTGGCTTGTGCTTCCGAGATTATGGCTACTTTGACTTGAGGAGGCGTCATATGAACATTGAGTCGACCGCCGACAAGGAGACGCACCGTGGATGTAAACCTTGTGTTAGTTTTCATGACTTGTGGAGGTTGTTTTTCCACGATGAAGGTGGAAGTCACCAAACTGGATAAGAGCTGTGTCACCTACGATGGAATGTTGAATTTTTTGTATTAACAAAAAATGAAAATTTGAATATGAGAATACGAAATGCCTCATTATCAGTCACAGTTAATTGTCAATTGTTTTTTCTGACTCATACTTTTATGTCTACATCTACACATTGTAGGACGAGGCGAGTGTCAATTTACCATTTGATGATTGGTAACAAGAATTCATTGAACTTAGGGGTAAATTCAATGAAAGCATTTTTGAATGAAAGCCAAGATATGCGTGCCTTTATAATATAATGATATAAAATGTAAATTTTATAATAAAAAATAAATCATTATGGCATTCACACTTTTTCTTGTAGAGACGCCAATCGATCCATGGTTGGTTGCGGGTGTGCCAGTACAGGGATGTTTTGTTTCAGCCTCTCCGCTTCTTTTAACTGATGACGATTATGCCAGATCAATTCCGCGAGGTCTTCGCACCATGACTGCAGGGTATCTAGATTACTATTGTTTAGTAATGCACCATTTCCAGCCAATTGTTGCTCGCGTTTCCATCGGGTCAGTTCGTCATCAAGGACTTTCCCTTGTAAATGCGATAACTCGTTAACCGTCACAGTTATCTTCTCTTCCAAGTCACTTTTCAGTTGCATGAGACCATGTATCTGCAAAGATAACCAGCTCACAATATTTTTAACTATTTTTTACAACAATATCAAGAATTTCCCATGTGGTTAAGGTTATTATTAGATTATCAACATCCTTATTCGTGACTAGTCTGAGATATGTACATCGACTAACTATCAAATTAACTAACGGAAGAATTTAATTGCTCAAATTATCCATACTACCAAATATAATCCAACCCCACGAGCATGTGTAAGATAAGTCACATACTTTTTGTTTGAGTTCGTAATCAATTCGCTCTTTCTGCGCATTAAAATCCTTCTCCAACTGTTGCGTCTGGACACTGATTGGCTGCGCTCTCATTCGATGAAGCTGCATGATGCCTACAAAAGTATACGCAAAACTCATAATATTCATCTCATTCGAAGGTTCTGAGCTCTTTTTATACATGTTCCCGTAGCCTGAGGGAAAGCCGATACTTCCATGAATGTACAGGAAATTAAATAATTCCTCCGAATCCAATTATTAATGTACCTTCAAGCTTCTGCCTATCATGACATTTTATCGCAAATGCCTCTTGCTCCTGCTCCATTCTTCGAAGAATATCCGCCGTTTCCATGGTCTTCTGCTTGATGAGTGCTAACTTCTCCATGATTTCAGCGCTGTCATCCATCTGTGCATTCATGCCCATGCCACTTCCCATCGTCATTTGATCCACCAAGTGTGATTCCACGGATAAACAATGTTTCAGGAATCTGTACAGCGAGACGGGATCCGCCGTATACCTATACGTGAGTGCATCATAAGGAAATAAATTATTGACTTGATGATGATGATGTAATCTGTAGCAGTGCAGCCAAATAATATGACTAAGTGGAAATTCTTAAATATTTAAATAACTTTACACATCTATAAATACGGCAGTACAACATACCGTTGACGGAAGGTTTGTGCTGCATTAATAAGCCGGATACGACACAGACTTGGGTCATCGTTGATCATTTGTTGAGCCTGTAAAAGCAGAACCAACGTGCTTTCTTTTAGAAAATTCCACGAGACATTTACCAAAACGATCAAAGGACTCAATCTCTGTCATGTATAACTGAAAGATTTCTCCAGATTACATAAGTTTGTTATACAGTTCTGGAAGTCGGACCTATCTTATTATTGATACATAAATCCTTGCACAAGTAGTAAATGCAAATACATATACATCTGACTGAACTTACTTTGCTTTCAAGAACAGTAATGAGCTCCAACACTACATTTGAGATGTAATGCTCGTGAGCGGGGTTGTCCGGGTCGATGTCTACTGCCAGCCTGTAATTTAATGGATCAAAACAAAACAAACGTAATCACACTTCACTTCCAACGACATCTTGCTCATCTCAATTATCTTCCCAGACTATTCTTCTACCATGAATGGTCTGAAGGAAGTCCAGATGACATATTCAAACACGTTAATAGTGCTGTTAATGGTAAGTATACAGATATAAATGTAAAATGTCTGTAACGCATTCTGATATAATCTATAATTTACTTTCAAATCTACTAAGTATCCCCGAAAAATCAGGAGTCAAACCCACACAGATGGACTTTGAAGTTTGAAGTTTGAAGAACCAAGAAAATTGGATGAAAAGTAAAAAATGTGGAACTCACCCTAAAATCTTGTCCTCGATCCATTCTGACAAGATGTAACGAACTTCGATGGGGAAGTGATCGCCGTATAACGAGTGAACCTTTTGGATGGAGACTTCACTCAACTGTTGCACTTTATGCCATAATGCCATTGTTGATGCAATTTTTCAATTGTATTCTCTTAAAACTTGATTTTATATACTCTTTGGCCTTAAATCTCTTGATTTTTCCTCCAGTCTTTTTTTACACCCTGTGACACATGGAATAAAATAAAATGTATAGCCTATCTTTTCATGGAACACGAATTCATTGTGGGAATCACATTAACTCCAATTGTTGGTTTATTCACGGACTTTAATTAAGTTTTCCTGGAAAAATATGTTCTCAAAAAACTGTACTGGATAATAAAAAAGAATGTTTTCGTCTCTTCCCTCTTCCAACAACAGCTCCAGACTTGGATGTTTCTGGATTAAGTCTTATCACTGTTTGTATAAAAGACGTGGTAGTCACTGGAAAACAAATATAGAGTCCAAAGCTTCCCCCTGATTGGGTGGGTGTTAAGCCCCAAACAAAGCTAAAAATCCCAATTTAATTGATGGTGCCAAATCCAAATTGTTTTCCCCTTTTGTTTTAATATGGCTTTATAGTAACACAATTAATCCTTCATTTCCTTCAATTTTTGAAATGTTGAACTAATGTCACACAATGTAAAATTTAACCCGCTAAAACCAACATTTGGTATAGGTACTCACAAAATCTTTTGTTCCAGTTTAAATCAAAAACAGTGTTGATGTTCATTTTCCAGCAATAAAATACAAATACCTCATTTTCGTTTTCTCAAATCCATTAGATTTTCACTGGAACCAAACTCTCCAAAACTAAATCGGTTAACCAATAAAACTATTTTTTTGAACGTTCAAGACTTACCCAAATCTAGATCCACCAAAATGGTCCAGCAGACTTCGGTTTCTTTTTTTTGGAACAAACAACTTTCGTAATTTCGTAAAATTTCACATCACCCAACAATAAGACATTTGGATGAAACTCAAATATTGTTTCAACTTCTTAAATGTCACTGAAATTATCCCGTCTAAAACTAGGTCTGATCTTCCCTTTTCACGTAATAAAAAAACCTTCTATAAAAAAACCTGGAAATTTTGTCCTAAATAAAGCCCTTGGTGTCACCGAATTTTTCACTGTTTTCCCTGTCAATAAAACCCGGGATTTAACCTTGATTTTCTCCTCCACCAAACCCGGGACTTTGAATCCTTTTCTACCTGTACAAAAACCCGGAAATTTCACTCTAAATCTTCCTCCAACAAAATCCGGGATTTCCACCTCCAAATTTTACCTTGCACAAAAAAAAAAAACCGGGAATTTCACCTTAATTTCCCGTTTAACAAAAAATACCGGGGATTATACCCCCAAAAACAAACCCGAGGATTTCAACCCTATCCGTTCTCCAAGAAAATTGTCACCCTGGAATTGTCACCCTTTTCCCTCTTCCGAAATGGAAAATTCCTCAAATTTTCCCAGCGCACATGGCGCTTTCACCCGAAAGAATTTACCCTAAAATTTTCACCCCCCAAAAAAATAAAGTCCCGCGTCTACACTTTTGTCACGTTTGCCCCCAAAAAAATCTGCGGCATTCCCTTCCAGGGGACATCCAAAGGGTCCTTTCTCCAGGCTCTATATAGGTATACTTATCAAAAATAATATGTATTATAAATAAAAACAAATTTAATCTATCCTTTCACAACTGGACCTTTTTCCAGGGATTTAAAAAAATATATATATAAGAGAGAAAAATTTTTTATTTATTATTTATATTTTTCCACACACCAAGGGGGGAAAAACTACTACTGGAGGGTTGTGAGGCAACTCTCTTTCTGCCTCTTTCCCTCTCTCAATCCTTCCCTTTTTGGGGGCTCCGAGAGGAAGCAAAATTTCCTAGTATGTAACTAGCACCAATGTAAAGCCCACACCAAAAATCTATGGGACATATACCAAAGGGAAAAACAATTTTTTTAGCTAGTATATTTCAGCTAGTATATTTTAGCTGGTATATTTTGGTATATTTCGGTATGTTTTAGCTGGTATATTTTAGCTGGTACGTCCAAAGCCATAGCCAAAGCCATAGCCAGTTTCTGAGTCAGGGAAGCAGACACATGTACAATATTTCTTGCGGGATACTGAAAGGGAAAAATAGTGCTTTTAACAAGCTCCCAAAGAATGATGTAGAAATGTATGTACGACCAACCTATATCTATACCAGTATATACACACCATTAGCTATATCCATACCCTTTGTGAATGACTATAGATCCGTGGAAGGATGTACGACATCCTAGAATCTCCCTGATCATTCCCTCTTTTGTCACTGGGTATAACTGGAAAAAAAAACATAGGTTTTCAAAGCCCCAGCAAAATATGTACAATAAATGTACCAAAAAAAACACATGTATACAAAAACGTATGTACAACCAGGGGGAAATAGGCTTTTTATAGGAACTATAGTAGCTATTCTCACTGAGTCAGTTCTCGGAATTCTGCGATCGAGATGGAACAATTTCCAAGAAAAGGGACCAACATTCACCATGAACCAACCTTTTTTTTTATGTATGGAAAGACATACAAAGTATTTGAAAGCACTGAAAAACTCACTATAGCCTTTTTTTACTATAGCTTTCCCCCAATCTCCATTTATAAAGCATGTGTGACTCGTACAAATGTATGGAGGGGCTAGTAAAAACGCTCATCAATGTAAACTTTTGTGTACTGCCAGTTTTTTTGGAAGGTGCTTTAACATTCTCCCTTTCTGTACTGTGGTATAGTATCATAATTTGTTTTTTTTATTCAATGGCGAGTATATACGTAGATTTTTTAAGTTCCAACACAAAAGCTCAACAAGAGAGACAGAGACAGAGATAAGGGAGTGATGATGGAATATCCTTTTTTTTAGATTCCTAGTATTTACCCCTTTTTTTGTTGCTCTCTGATTGTGTTATTATTATTATTACTGTTATTATTAACAGGGAGGTATTTTTAGATGGGACATGCGGCTGTCATTGAAAAGGTATTAAAAATCCGGGGGATGCGGTGGGGAATGCCATATATTGACCTAGCAGATGAATTCCTTTCTCTTGTACATTTTTTTGGGGGTTTTCGGGTATATTTTGCCTTATGGAATTTTAATACAATTTCTACCCACTCATGTGGTCCCTTCCTTTTGTCTCTTGTCAAGTTTTTCGGCTTCATTTATTATTTATTTTGACCAAGTGCATTGATTATTTTAAACTTCACTATATTTTACACTCTCGCTCTCTGTCTCTCGGAGCCATTTCTCTCCTTCATGTCGTCTCTTATGACTTCTTTCTCCCTCTCGACCCGTCTCTTATGCAATTTTCTCTTTGACCCTTGACCGTAAGCTTTGTCTTTTTTTAAGCTCTGTCTCTCGTGTCATCTCTTATTGTTTCTCTCACCTTGTATTTTATTATCTCCTTATATATTTTGCTTTCTCTGTCTCCCGCACTCGGTCGCCTACTCTTCCACTTTCTTTCTATCCCTTTTCATTTCCAAATTTCTTCGGATTTCTCTATACCTGGGCTTTCATTCTTTGTCTAATCTACTCTCTGGAATTCCTTGCTCTATACTCTCTGGTCTCCGTGTCTCTTTCATGCTCTGTATCTCTGTTCGATTTCCGGAGCTGCCTGTCTCGTATTTCCCCTTGCCTATCTCAAATTTTCTTCAAACTTCTCCTCTACCATTATTTATCATTCTCACTCTTCATTTTCTCCCGTTTTTCATGTCGTTCAATTTATTTTCCGGGTTCTCCTTTAATCTTCACATTTTTCTCTTCTCTTTCCCCTTTTTCTCATTTTGCTATCTAGACAAGATCTATAGACAAGACTTTCTGTTTTCCTCTCTCTTTTCTCTCCTTTCTTTAACTCCTCTCTGTTCTCTCTCTCCTTTTGTTTCTCCTCTTTTCCCCGCTTTTCTCTCTATTGCTCGCTCTTTCTCTCTTCCTTGTTTCTCTCTGTCGCTCTCTACCTTTCTTTCTTCATTTTCTTGCTCTCTTTTCTCTCTATCGCTCTCTTTCTCTTTTCCTTTTTTCTCTCTTTCTCACTTCCTTTTTTCTATTTCTCTCTTCCTTTTCTCTCCCTTTCTCTCTTCCTTTTTTCTCTCTTTCTCTCTTCCTTTTTTATCTATTTGTCTCTTCCTTTTTTCTCTCCTTCTCTCTTCCTTTTTTATCTCTTTGTCTCTTCCTTTTTTCTCTCTTTGTCTCTTCCTTTTTTCTCTCTTCCTTTTTTATCTCTTTGTCTCTTCCTTTTTTCTCTCCTTCTCTCTTCCGTTTTTCTCTCTATCTCTCTTCCTTTTGCTCTCGTTCTCTCTTCCGTTTTACTCTCGTTCTCTCTTCCTTTTATCTCTCTCGTTTCTCTCTTCCTTTTATCTCTCTCGTTTCTCTCTTCCTTTTATCTCTCTCGTTTCTCTCTTCCTTTTATCTCTCGTTTCTCTCTTCCTTTTTTCTCTTTATCGCGCGCTCTCTCTTTCTCTCACGTTTCTCTCTTCCTTTTTTCTCTCTCGTTTCTCTGACCTCTTTTTCTTGTCCCCTTCTCTTTTCTCTCCTTTCTCTTTATCCTCTCTTCTATGTTTTCTCTTTCATTTCTCTCGGTCTCCCGTTTTTCGCTCTTCTCTTTTTCTCTCCATTCTTTTTCTTCTCTTTTTTGTGTCCTTTCGTCATGTACGTGTTCATGTACGTCTCCATTTTATTCACTTCCGCTGCTTGTACATATCTCTCTTGTATTCTCTCTCTCTCTTCTTTATCTCTCCCGTTCTTGCTCTTTCTCGTCGCGTCTATCCCTCTCTCTCTTTTACCATCTCTGTCTCACTCTTGCCATTCTCCCTGTCTCGTATTTGAAATCCTTCTGTCTCTCTCTCTCTGTCTCATCTCCGTATTCCTCCTCTCATTGTTGGTGCACATGTACCTCCTTCCCTCTTCAATCTCGTAAGCCCCACAAAGATTCCTGTTCGTCCCTCTCCTGCACTGACTATCTGTCGTGCATTTTGCCACCTCCTAGATTGTGATGTCTTAATCTTTATCTCTCCGTGTCACGTTCCCTTAATCTCTGCTTCTGTCCTTTAAAATATATCCTATGCCTCTCCGTCCCACTCCAAACTTTTAGGGCTATAGACGTTTCAACTCGTAACTTATGAGGACATTATTTTCCCCTCCTTTAATTGCCCACCATCGGTGTTCATCGCCAGTATAAAAAGTCGTAAAAATGAAAACCTTCAACCAACTCGCACTTTTTCTCTCAAGGCTCCTCTCCAGTGGGAGTGTGATAAGACAAAGATCCCTTGGATGAAAACACTATCCGTTTGGGACTGTATGAGGATATAAATCTGTATTATGAAGATATACAATATTGGTATATATACATATAGGTACACTAGAGGACTTGTCAGTGTAAATATTTTGGTTGTTATGTTTATTGCACTTCCCTTTCAAGCTTCGTAATTCAGTAGAAGAGATGATTTTCATAAGGGTAAAGCAATTGGGTCCGCTCACTTTTTGGGACTAATAATGTTATTATGGGCACGGACAAAGGCTCTTGTGTATACAGATAGTACTTTGAACAAGAGGAATTGAGGGGGTAAAAATGGGAGTCAGTGGACTTTGGGTGACTTTTGTTGATTGTTTGTGTTTTGGAACCAGTAATTTTCGTAATATGCTTGGATAACCGTAGAATTGAAGAGGAACAAATGCTTCTTCGTACTTTTTGGAGCCTTATAAAATTTAAAAAAAAACGTATGTATATATTTTTTTAAAGTACATATGTACATCTTCTAAAAAAGTACATACATCATTTGAAAAAATAGATACATCTTTCAAAAAGTACATGCATATTTTGAAAAAGTACATACACAATTCAAAAAAAATGTGTTCCGTACATTCCTTTGATGATATGGCTTTGTATAGGTGTGAAGAATTTTTTTTTATTCTGTATGTGCAAGCATATTTTTTTAGGAACTTTTTTTTGTAAATTATGTATGGTTTCCTCTTTGGAGCACAATACTCGTGTGAGAGTCTTCACATGAGCCATGATAAGGCATGAAGAAGATGATGATGATACATGAATTTCATGGTCCATTCTCTCCACCATCATATTATACACTCGGAGATTCTTGGAATCATGAAATTCGATCTGATTTCAATATAATCAAAACAGCGAGAGAGAGAGAGAGAGAGAGAGAGAGACGAGAAAAAAAGAAAAGCAAAAGAAAGAAAGAGAGAAAGAAAGAAAAAAAATTCTTTTTACACGCTCAAGCCTTTTCTCTTTTGGGAAGAAGGGGTTATATACGTATATATAGAAATTACATATGGGAAAAATGTGTATGTATATATATATATATATATAAGGAAGTTCTAGTTAAAAAAAGGAGTCTGACAAGACGAAAAAAAGGGACGCCTCTTTCCACCACTTTGCATTGTCATCCTAGTCGGGTCTCCGTCCTCCTCATTCATTATTATTATTATATCTATTTTTTTTTCAACAACAAAACTCTCTTCATTTTTTTGGGATTTCTTCTCTATCAATCTAATATAGTGGGCTATAAGGGGGTGGAAATATTATAGGAAACGTGACAAAATGCATCACCTTATTTGCTTCATGGTAATCATAATAATATTACGGGGAAAAGGGGTAAAAAGTTACATTCAGAGGAACCGTTCCAAGCCGTTCCATTCCATATTGTTATGGAGGATAGGAAAAAAAACTTTTTTATTATTATTTTTTCTTGATTTCCCCTGTCGTCACTTGGAATTGGATGAACCTCTTTTCGTAATCATTTTGTTGTCTTTAAAAATGTTTTTTAATAGTAAATTGTTTAAAATCACATTGTACATTTACTTAAAATACAAAAAGGAGTTAAAATTCTTGTTTGAATAATGCCCGTGCGCACATTCAAAGGGAACAATGGATTCAATGGGGGCGTAATGCAAAAATCCAACACGGGCATTCAATTTTGTATAATTCCAACAAAAATCGAATCAACAAGATGAACAACGGGAGGGACTCATATTAGAAAAATAAAACAGACTAGAAAAAAAGGACATCCGATTGTTTTGGAAAGGAATAAAAGGCATGGCAGAATCCCGCACCGGCAGAGGCGGAGGGAGGAGGGAAATGCCCAGCATGAGACTCCTGTTTTTTTCATTTTTACCGTCATCATTTTATTTTCTCTCAAGAGCTCCCACTGCATCATTAAATTCTTTGGGCTCATTGCAGACTTGTATATATGTATATATATGTATATATGTAGGTACATAATATGCAACATACATTGATGCATCTGGACTTTTTGCACTTTGTTTCTCTAATGGGAATGTTTTGTGTTCCTATAAACCATTCATATGTTATGTAAAAGGCAATTGTTTCCTATTACAATGCACAAGGGGACGGAGGCTAAACGAGGGAAGGAAAGACGAGGAGGAGGAGAGAGAAACAGACAGAAAAAAAAGGAGAGAGACAGAGAGAGACAGACAGAAAAAGACGGAGAGAGAAAGAGAGAGACAGACAGAAAAAGACAGAGAGAGACAGAAAGAGTGAGAGAGAGCGCGGAAAAGAGAGAAAAGTAGAGAAAGAGGGAGATAGAAAACGGAAAATAGTGAAAGAGGGCGAAAGAAAGAATAAGAGAGAGAGAGAAAGAGAGAGAGGAAGAGGAAAAGAGAGAGCGTGGAAAAAAGAGAAAGAGAGAGAGATGAAAAAGAGAGAGAGGAAAAAAGAGAAAGAGAGAGAGAGGAAAAAGAGAGAGAGGAAAGAAGAGAAGGAGAGAGAGAAAAAAAAAGAGAAAGAGAGAGAGAGGAAAAAAGAGAAAGAGAGAGAGAGGAAAAAAGAGAAAGAGAGAGAGAGGAAAAAAGAGAAAGAGAGAGAGAGAGAGACGAAAATACAGGAAAACAAGAGTGAAAGGAGACGGCAAAGAAGAACAAACAAAATTATGAGCGATTGTAGAGAAATGAGAAGAAGCAATATAAAAGAGAGACAAGAATGGAAAAGAAAAAATAATGGAGGTAATAAAAATTGCGAATAAAAGGAAAATGAGAGAAGCAGTAAAAATAATACAGAACAGAAAGAAGCAAAGTACAAAAAGCAATCAGCAGAGACAAAACATGGAGAAAGAGAAAAGGCATTCAAAAGCTGGAAAGGGGAACGAAAACTGGGAAAAACCATCAAGAGAAACGAGATGACGTGCATTGGAAGAGAAAATAGAAGGCATATTTATACAAATATAGATGAAATAAATAAATAAGAAACAATATGTGTGTACAAATATAGAAGAAGAAGAAATGAAGAAAGAGATATTAAATGACAGAATGGAGAGACAGAAATGGAGAAAGAGGCAGGCAATAAATAATAGAGAAAAAGTGTGAGAAGAAATCGGAGCCAAAAAAACAGATGGAGCAGGAGAAAAGAAGAGAAAGACGAAAGCAATGCGGAAGAAGTCGAGAGCCAGAAGGAGAAAAGAACAGTAAAAAAAATCGAAGAGAGAATTAGAGAGAAAGTGGAAGCAGATCAAAATATTATAAGATTAAAAGAAGCAGAAAAAAAGGAGAGAGAGTGAGAATTCCCAAGGAAAAGGAGCAAGCAAATGGGGATAGGAAAATGAAAGAGACGAACGAAATGAGGAAAGATCAAAAGAACGAGAATGAATATATTAATGAGAATAAAAAGTCTCGAAAGGGCGATGATGCGGAGAGCCAAACACGAGAGGTTAAAAAACAAGAGAGAGAGAGAGAAAGAGAGAGACAGAGAGAGAATGACAGAGTGGAGTCTCAGAATAATTTCCTCTTACTAATAATTGATGACAATTTCCTGGTACTGGTCCATGTGTGGCTTTCAGCATGTCCGTTGCGTATACCAATTTGTTGTTTTTTTTTATTATTTTTTACAAAACGTGGTCAGGTCGAACAGGAATTACATGGTAAGGTGTACCCCAAAGGGAAACAAGCAACGGGGGAATATTTTTGCAGTCGTATGCACATATATACACATATGTATACATATCTATTTTTTACTTGGATACAGATATACCCACAATATTAGAAGCACATCGTTTGCCCCATACAATAACGAGTATTACTGTAAAAAAAAATTCCATGAATGAATTAACCTACCTACAAAATTGGAGAGTATATATCCATACAGCAAATAAAGTACCTTGCATACACCCAGCCAGAGTGCATACGTAAACGCCAATTTCTTCATGTTTTTGTGCTGTTACAAGAACAACCTCTGACGACAGTAGACAGTTACGTAATAAATTTATTTGTGGTCCAGAACAGCTCTGGTGTGCTGGCGGAGAATATGAAAAAAAGACAATAAAAAAAAGACTTTCAAAGTAAATCCCTCTTACGACATTTTCCCCTATTTTGAATATTAATCTTCTTTTTTTCAGTGAGAAAAGTCACACGTTTTTCCCTCGAATTTCCCATTCTTCCCTTTTTCCATGAATAATTACATCGGCGATTGGAATCGACAGTTATTCATGCTTTTTTTTACAAACAAAAAAAAACAAAAAAGATCAATTGATCTTTAAAAGGATTGTTACCTTTTCTAGTACATCAAAGGAGATTTGTAATGGAAAATGCCCATGCGTTGGCTGGGGAAAAGGGTTAAAACTGGTCTTTACCATGGATTGTTTTTTTTAATAAAAAAAATGTATTGAAGCTTTTCCCTGAGCATGTTTTTGGAGGACTGCATTTATTTTTGTATTTTTTTGTATTTAGTTTTTTTGCATTTATTTTTGTATTTTTTTTGTATTTAGATTTTCGCATTTATTTTTGTATTTTTTTGCATTTATTTTTTTTGCATTTATTTCTGCATTTATTTGTAGCAAGGCTTATCATCTCCCAAGCATATTCCGGTGGCTAGAGAAATCAAAAATTTCTCCCAATAAACGAGATAACTCCAGGAAAAAGTTCCACCACAAAAATAAAGATTTGGGTTGACACCGGGATAATTTCTTTTTTTTTTAAATATGATTAAATCCACAAACTTTTCCTGCTCAAAAAAAAAACGCTCTGGTTTTGCATTTTGATTGGAAATAATTTTGAGGTAAAATAGAACGTAATAAAAGGCCCTATCGGGTCCACTCCAATGTTTGGTTACGTTTAAATAATGTTCGGTCTGCATTCTGAGAACACTGCGTGGTTCTTCCGCGAAATATTATGTATTTTTGCTGGTACTTGCGTACATGAGCTGATAATGTTTAAAATTGGTAATAATATAGATAAAGCTGGAGATAACAACTGCGTAAAGGGGGCAGTGACAGCTTTTTGATGATGGCTAGTACATAAAGGAGAAATTATCGGAATTATCACACTTTGTGAGTCATTTAAATTCTGGAAATTGTGTATTCAAAAAAAAATAGATTACTATAGAAGCGTAATTACATTTTAGGGGAAGGAATAACGTCAAAGGGAAATATTTTTACCCGGATATTTAAACACACCTTGCACCATACATGGAAGCATTGCGCACATTGGGGTGACATGAACGCCAATGAGACTCTTGATGTTTATTTTTCTAATACAATATTTTATCTCTTCAAATACAAACTGCAGTGTTTACAATTATACAGTTACAGAGGAGCATTTACAATAATAACATTAATGATAACCGAGTGCATTGTAACTGGAAAGATAATTGTCCGTATGAGAGGCTGTCTACCGTACTATTGTCAATCTTCCCCATTTTAGCCGTGACGGTAATTAGCCTTTTCTAAATGTAAGGATGCCGAAATAAAGGGATGACGTCCATTAGAGCTTTGTGCGTGTGTTCAATCATGATTATTTTTGAATGTTTATCAACCAAATTAAATGCTCATCATTATTCTAAATGCATTGCTGACTCCATTTTTCGGGACTCACAACGTAGTCCTTCCCTATTTTTGTACTGGCTCAATCTATCATGGTCTCTCTCTGATCCTCTCTGGTGTACGAATAACATGTGTGCATACGTGCGGGGTTCACGGATCCACCTGAAATAGAAAGAGAGAGCAAGGAAACACAGTTATGTATACACATGTATACTTCTACAGCGAGAGAACTAACAAAGAGGGGAGAGACCAGAGGAGGGAAGAAAAAATCACGAGAAAAGCAAACGAGATTGAGAAATTAAAAAAGAAAGTGCAGGAAAAAAATAAAGTGAAAGGGAAAGAGAAAGAAGGGAGAAGCAAGCAAAATAATGCAAGAGATGAAAACAAACAAGAGGTAGACAAGGAAGATGAAAGAGAGAGACAGAGAGAGAGAGAGAGGTTACGAGAAATGGAGAAAGGGAAGCAGAGAATGACAGAGAAAGAGAAAGAGAGACAGAAGGAATAAGGATGGAAAATAAAACGAGAAAATACATGGAGCAACAACGAAAGGAAGAGAGGCAGGGAGAAAAACCAGAGAGAGAACGAACGAAAGAGAGCTAAAAAGATAAAGAAAAAACGAGGGAGCGAAAAAGAGCAAGAGAGAACGAAAGAGAGCGAGAGTGAAAGAAAGAACGAAAGAGAGAGAACAAAAGAAGAAAAGAGACAGACAGAATGAAAAAAACAAAAGAGAGAGAGAAACAAAAGAGAAGAAAAGAGAGAGAAACAACAGAGAACAAAAGAGAGAGAGAGAGAGAGAGAGAGAGAGAAACAACAGAGAACAAAATAGAGAGAGAGAGAGAGAGAGAGAAACAACAGAGAACAAAATAGAGAGAGAGAGAGAGAAACAACAGAGACCAAAAGAGAGAGAGAGAAACAACAGAGAAGAAAAGAGAGAGAGAGAAACAACAGAGAACAAAAGAGAGAGAGAGAAACAACAGAGAAGAAAAGAGAGAGAGAAACAACAGAGAAGAAAAGAGAGAGAGAGAGAAACAACGGAGAACAAAAGAGAGAGAGGGAAACAACAGAGAACAAAAGAGAGAGAGAGAAAAATAAAAGAGAAGAAAAGAGAGAGAGAGAAAAACACAAAAGAGAGAGAGAGGAAATTAGAACAAAAGAGTGAGCGAGAAAAACAAAAGAGAGAAAAAGAGAGAGAAATAAACAAAAGAGAGAAAATATGAAAGAGCAAATTAGAGAGAGAAAACGAAAGAGAGCAAAAGAAAGTGGGAAAACGAAAGACAGGGACCACGAAAGAGAGCAAAACAGAGGAAAAACGAAAGTAAGCAAAAGAGAGAGGAAAAATGAAAGTGAGCAGAATAGAGAGAGAGAGAGAGAGAGAGAGAGAGAGAAAACGAAAGAGAGCAAAAGGGAGAGGAAAAATTAGGAAATTATAAATAGAGAAAGACGGAGAGAGAGAAAGTGAGGGCGAAAAAAACGAACGATAAAACAAAACATAGACAGATTGAAGGAAAGAACGAAAGAGAGAGATGAAGAGAGCAACAGAGAGAAAGAACGAAAGAGCAACAGAGAGAGATAGTGGAAGAAAGAACGAAAGAAGGAATGAGAAAGAGAACGAAAGAGAGCAAAAATTGAGAGCTGTAACTAGAGTGTGAGAGAACGAGAGAGAGAAAGACTGGGAGAAAGCACGAGAAAGAGAGAGAGAGAGAGCAAAAAAGGGAGGTGTGTAACGAGAAAGATGGCGAAAGAGAGAGAGAGCGTGAGAGTGACAGATCCACCTCGAAACGGAAAGGGAGGCGATCCGATAAAAGAAGAAGAGTAATGCAATGATTCCCCGTTCAAATGGCTTCAAATGTGTTGAAAATTCTTGGAAATTATTGATTTGTCTTTTCCTTTGAAAGAGCAAAAGGTGGTGGGAGGTGTAAAGAGAGTGTGTGTACGAGAGAAAGTGAAAGAATGGGAGTAGCTGGAAAGAGAGAGAGAGAATGTCAGAGAGAAAGAGAAAAGCAAGAGGATGAGAACACGACTTGGCACTCTTTGGAGGTACATAAACCTACATATTATTGTGTACACTTAAGTATGTTCACCAGGAGGAAAGCCTTGTTGGTGGTAATAATGGGCGACATGTAAACAATTCTCGCCTTCCCCTCTCACGTCTCGCTGGAGCTCCCGCACTCTATGCATAGATACATACATACATACATATAATACATATATACATATATAGTGCTTAAGGATGTCACTGTAAGCATAGATAAGTAGTTTCGGCTGACACGAGGGACTAGACCTGACTGTTTTAGGAGGCGGAGGGGGAAATACCAGGAAAAAGTACAAGGTGGGAGTGAGAGCAAAAATACACAAAGAGGGAAAAAGGACATGGAATAAATGACATAGCACAAGGAAGATGTCCCTGGGAAAAGCGAAAAAAAATATGGGGAATAAAGAAGAAGCTGAGTGGGGAAATGACAGGTGAGGGAGATAACTGGAAAAAACTGGCGAAGGAGCAAGATAACCAGAAAGAGCGAGAGAGATCAATGACGAAGAAAAAGTTGGATATGAAGACACAGCAATACACTTAATTATTACGGTATTATTACAGTCATTGGGATGTCACGAGACAATATGGTTCAATGGGGGAAATTATATCATAAACATTTCAAAACAAAGTAGAGAAGACAGAGAAAGCAACTAAACGGATAGAAAGAGACATCAGGAATAACAGGGAAAAAGGAAGACAGACACAGAAAAGAAAGGAGCGTAGAGAACAAAAATAAAACAGAGAAATATTACAAACGAGAAAAAAGGAGAGATCAAGAATAAATAAGAAAGGCGCGAAAAGAGAGAACAAAAATAACACAGAAAAATATTGCAAAAAAAAATAAACGCAGAGAGCTAAAATAAAATAAATGCTAGAAAAGAGAGAAACAGAGAGTATAAAAATAAAACAGATAATGGCTATAAAAGAGGGAAACGGAGAGAAAAAAATAAAAGAGAAAGGCTAGAGGAGAGAAGCGGAGAGAGCAAAAATAAAAGAGAGAAAGACTAGAAAAGAAGGACACGGAGAGAGCAAAAATAAAACAGAGAAAGATTGCAAAAGAGAGAAACGGAGACAGCAAAAATAAAACAGAAAGATTGCAAAAGAGAGAAACGGAGACAGCAAAAATAAAACAGAGAAAGATTGCAAAAGAGAGAAACGGAGACAGCCAACATAAATAAAAAGGCTAGAAACGAGGGAAACGGAGAGAAAAATAGAAAAGAAGAGAATCCCAGACGGACAAAATAAAGGAGGATCCAGAAAGAAAATAACAATTAAGTAAAGATTGGATAAACCTACATGAGCAAAGGACAGGGAGAAATCATTTATCTGAGAGAAAGTACAAAAAAAAGAAGAGAAGGAAACTACCCGGAGAAAGGCCAGGGGTAACCCGAGAAAAAGAAAGAAGTCAAGAAAAAAGAACGAAGACGTTGATCGTAGATGACAAACCCTCACAAGTCCAACCTTTGCTCCATCGTTATTCGTTATTTCTGCTCGTGTACTCCTTATGTACGTCACTGCATATGTATACATTTGTGGGGATATGTATACCTATGTACAACTACCTTCATGTAGCACTGCAATATTCCCCATTTCTTCAAAGGCCCATTGGGGAGAAGTAGCCATATAAAATATATATAAAATACTACTGGGGGAGAAAAAATTGTCCAAAAAATGACACAAAAAAGTTACCCAATAACATTTCCACGTTTATTTTGGGTGTCGTAATAAGGATTCTGCATGGATCCCATTAGTGCGTCCATAAGACATCTTCATTCCAGATACAATCAAGGAAGAAAGGAGCTACCGACAAAAAAAATGTTTATAAAGGCAAGACTTTTTTGTTAACTTCCTTGAAGGAAAAAACGGGAAAATGGAGAAGAAAGGGAAAAAATATTGTTGATACAAAAAAAATGGAG
Source organism: Disparrhopalites patrizii (assembly GCA_034698585.1). Classification (NCBI taxonomy): domain Eukaryota; kingdom Metazoa; phylum Arthropoda; class Collembola; order Symphypleona; family Sminthuridae; genus Disparrhopalites; species Disparrhopalites patrizii. Next base: position 1,596 of record JAQGBT010001450.1, on the reverse strand, counting down.
TGGTACAAAAAGGAATCTGTTACCTTTTATAATATTCTTGTGTATCATTTTCTAGGTTTTTCTTGTTGCTTTCTCTCTCTCTCTTGACATATTTTTCGCTTTCTCTCTTCCATGGATGTCAACAATTCTGGGGAGTAAAAGTCAATCAGCACACACGGTAGAGCTGAATAAGATTACGGATACCTGTGCTGTTATTATTATTCTGTTATTATTATTATGATTATTATTATACCGTCCTGGCAGTTGGCTACAAATGTATTCATACTAAATTCATACTTTTCCAGTAAGCTACTATTTTTTTTATCTTCCATGACAGAGTTGGCAGACACTTTTGCTAAGCAACTTGAGTGAGATGTGCCGACAGCGCGGGGTGAACACGAGACTGCTTTCTATTTTGGTTGGTACTTTTCCCCTTTCACTTTGCGCACTCTTCCCCGAATTACCCTCATTTTTTCTTTTATTTTGAGTTTATGTTTTTTATTTCTTTAATTTGCTAGTTTATTCCCCGTTCCAAGGTTTTTTCTTCTTCTCTCATGTAATCTCCTTCCATCTGATCTCTATCTATTTCTGGGGATTTATTGCGTATTCTCACTTTGACTCCTTCACGTTTTCTCTCATTTCCCCGCCTTTATTTAGTAATTATAAACTTTCTATCTTATATTATTTATATTATTTTTATATTATAGTATTTATATTATTTTTATATTATATTATTTATATTATTTTTATATTATAATATTTATATTATTTTTATTATATTATTTTTCTCTCTCTTTGCTTTTTCTCACTTCCTCCAGTTGCTTCTTTCTAATTTTCTGTTGATGTCATCTTTCTCAATTTTCTCTCTCACGTTCTCTCTTACTATAATCACGTCATACAGAGAGGGAGAGGAAAGAAAGAAATTAAAAAGAAAACTGTAAATTAAATTTTGGATTTAAATTTTAAATCGAATTTTTTAAATTGTTTTCATATTAAATTTCATAAATATGTACCTACGTAACATTTAGCGACTTTCAAAGCAGTGCAGCAGCCGGCGTCTATAATGTATACGTTAGTGTGAACTTTGCTTTACCAAGCCTGGGGGTAATTATTAAAGTGTGATTTGTAAGGTTGTATGATACATAATTTAAAAAATATTGATTTTAATAGTCATAGTTAGTTGGTGCGTCCACTTTATTCACAATTTGGATTGTATTATTATATGAATTTCAATTTTAGCGAAAAATAAGATATTTGGCGTTTTGATGGATTTGATCAATTTATGCAGTTACAATTTATGCATGGATGCATAATTTATGTTATGGTCATGGTGCACAATTTATGTTATCTTGCATGGAGATAATCAATTTATGTGTTAGCGTCGCGTGGAGATGATCGAATTATGTACTTCACCCTCGATTTCTAACTTTCTTTTTCCCTCTCGCAAGATCTACATTTTTTACTTTCTTTCTCATTCGCTTTCTCTTTTTCTTGCTCTAGCTTCCGTTCTCTTCCTTTCCTAGTTTTCAATTTCTCCTTTTCTTTTTCTAGCTTTCACTTTCTCTTCCTTTTCTATTTTTCATTTTCTCTTTTTCTAGCTTTCACTTTCTCTTCCTT
>JAQGBT010001449.1:0-32093 GCA_034698585.1 Disparrhopalites patrizii | reverse complement strand
ATGCGTCACTGCCTATAGCGCCATTTTTTAAAAGTTTTTGGGGCTGAGAATGGTGAGGGCTAACTTGCCTCCCATCTACTCAACTACTCACGTCTGCATGCTTACATCGCTGTATTTTCCCATCCGTGTGGATTTATCCTGCGATTGCAACTCAATATAACGACGCAGGCGCTATTTTCAAAGTGTGAATTGCACACTCATTCACTCAGCCGCTTCGCTTTTCTTGGTCATTGATGTCATTTTGGCATTATTTATTTCAGGTTTCAGCATCTCTCAGCCAATTCGCTTGATTTGTTCCAGCCGGGGTCACATCATTTTGGTGAGGTCATTTCCATCATTTTCGATTTACTTCTATACGTTGTTCATAACATCTTGTAAGCTCCAATTTTTTTTCTAATGTCATTCCGTCATTCGTAATATGTCCTGTGTGCCTACCGCCGGTGCTGTTGCTTCTAACAAGTATTTAACAGTCCTTTACATTTGACCTTTGCAGATCAAGTTCAGGTGACGATTGTGTTAGCGTTGAGTTGAACTAAGGCGAAGAAAATTGAATATAGAAGGAAAGAGGTATTGTTGTGATTTGACCGGACATTTTTGGACACCAGTCTTTCTGAAGTAATAATGGAGTGTGTAATTGGGATTCGTTTCAATGACTTCGTGTTGCTAGCTGCTGACCGAATTGATGCGAGATCAATTGTAGTGATGAAGCATGGTAATAAAATTACACAAGTTAAAATCAGTAAAATGTAGTGGAGATGATATTAATAGCTCTATTTTCGTTACGGGTACTATTGTTTGAGTTTGAAGAGTGGTTGTGGTTATTGCTATATTGTATATTTATAGTTTGGTCAAATAGTTTGGTTCAGCTGTTTGGAAGTAATGCTAATTCATGTAATTAAGATACAAACATGAATCCGCTTTGTATTGGTTGATGCAGATGAGGACAAATTTGTCAGCTTGTCGGACAATTTGTTGATGGCTGTTACTGGAGAAGCAGGAGATACGGCTCAGTTTTCCGAGTACATTGCGAAGAACGTCCAACTTTACAAGATGAGAAATGATTATGAACTCTCACCAAAGGCTGCGGCTCATTTCACTCGAAGAAATTTGGCCGAATATCTGCGGAGTCGGGTATGTTTGATACTTCTTTTAGCAAGGCTGCACCTTATGAGTGAATTTACAGCCATGTTAATGTGCCAAATTGTTAATAATTTGGAATTTATTTGCACAGAGCCCATACATGTGCAATTTGCTGATGGCTGGTTATGATAAGGGTAACAGCACTACCCACTTGTTCTTCATGGACTATTTGGCTACACTGGTTGAGCTTCCGTATTGCGCACATGGTTACGGTGGATACTTCACTCTTTCCACGATGGATGCTTACTACAAGCCGGAAATGACCCCGGAACAGGGTTTAGAACTGTTGAAAAAATGTATTTCGGAAATTTCGAAGAGACTCATTGTCAATCTCCCTACTTTCCAAGTGAAAATCGTAGACAAAAGTGGAATTCGTAACTTCGGAGACAACGATGGGGTTATTGAAGCCAGGCATTTGGCTCGTTCCAGTTAAGTCCACTTGTTTTCTTCGAAATGTTGAATTCATGTTGCATTTGCAACTCATATTCTTATTCATAAAATTCGTTTGTACTGGATTAAATTTACAAATCACAGTTGAGTAAATGGTTTTCAGATGTATTGATTGTAATGGTACAACTTATTTGCGACTTGAAGAATATTTATCTCAAGTTTTTTGTTGCTTCATCTTCATGTTCATGAGAAACGTCTGCGTTCATATCACACGTTCATGTCTTATACATTTTTTGTATGCTGTATCTTCCGAATAGCATCCATTTTGTTATAACCATCTTTTGTTGCGCGTATAAACTGTCGGTTCCACATTAACCGACAAAACCGAATACAGGGTTTAGGAATGTTTTCCGCTATCCTCCGGAGTCGGAGGACGTAATTATTATGCATATAAGCACATGTTTACAACTTTACCTAGAAATTACCGTTGTAATACATAGCTTATTTATGGATTCAACCAAAGCGATTCAGGAAAATCGCACGACCCCGATGATCCAGTCTAAGGCTAGTTCTCAACCACCCATTGTGTGGTACTGTTGTTGCCACCAAATGGAATCCCCGTAATTCTCTAACTACAATTTTCGAAGACACCTTGAGTGCAACTGCTGACAGGATTAGGATCCAGTAAAAGAGTGTAGCATAGAGATTAAATGCGGTCATGGACGAAATGTACATTGTTACTGAATTTCTGCGTACATGTGAAGACGTAATACGTCCTTATCAATGATAATCAAATGAGAATCAGGCTGCTTCACTCTGTATAGTTTACACTTTACAACTTGCTACATAGGTACTTATACTTACGTAATACGACATACGTACATATACATCTAAGAAACGAACACAAAAACGGTACTGTATACAGTTTTTGTAAAATCCCGAATGCATGTTTTGGAACTAAAAAGATTGTGTGTGCAATCAGTGGTAAATTTCTTCCCTCACAAATAAGTAATACGAGCACATTTTCTGTAAATGCGAACTGCATGAAAAACCACCATTCTTTGGGAAATCCTTATATTGTTCTTACAACTTTATTCAATCCACCATATCAATTTCCACATTTATTAGCCTAAACGTAACAAAAATGCCATTTTTACAAAAATACATACACATATGTAACAGTAGAATAATGCCGCTACCCTACAAACTGAAATTGCACAAGGTAACGTTGGTTGTATTAATATTTTAATATTAAATAAAATATAAATAATGCAGCGTATTAGAACATTCTCATAATATTCAGCCACAGAATAACACATAACTACAGCTTTAGTCCTCGGCTTGCTGCAATGATTTTAAATAACAAATTGCGTGAGCACAATTTTTTCTCCCTACTTTGTCCGATAAATTGTAAAAGCCAAGGAGAAGACTGGTGTTTATTTCTTCATGTAGAACTGCCATTAAATGTGTGATCTGCAACAATAAGATAATGTGTATATAGTATATATACATTTTATAAATTAACCTGTACCCGAAGCAGGAAAACTGAACTGGAAACTGCTGTTTCAACATACCAGCCTATCTGACACTGAGTGAAGGAGAGAGAGATCCGGAGATTTGATGTACATTTGTTCTAGGAATCTCAGAATGAAAACGACTTGCGGACTGCATTCGAACTTTCCGCAGACGACTTTTTCAAATTCTCCGTACAAACCTTTTAACAAAGCATCTAGCCCAGCTCGACCCGAGACCTAGTAAAACCAAGAAATCTCTATTGACGTTTTTCGTGAAGTTTTTGGGTTTTTCTTTGTGGTATATACTACAAAAAAATGGTCTGACCTCGTATCTATTAAGCGTATACTCAATCTTTCTTCGTTTTGTATTAGGCTCGCCATCATCAGTGTCCATAGGTTCTGCCTTAACTTTAGGATTAAGTTTGCCACGCATATGGTAAGATAAAATACAGTCCACAGCTAAAGTGACTAATGCAAGGGTCTGAGGTTCGACAAAATATTGCGACCTATACAAAACAACGAAACAGACAAAAGTTAGCCATTACAGTCCAAACACACCGAAGTGAAATTCAGTCAATGTATGACCCACAGCATTAAAAGTTTCTTAAAGTCTCAATTATTAAAATATCTGCCATTACCCAACAGAGAACTGGAGCACTGCAGGAAGTACATGTCGCACCAGGGCTTCCGTACAATTTTTCAGATCCATTTGAAAAATTCCATATGCACAGTTACACCACTGAACTAAGTTCAGAGTGAATTTAATTTCAAACATTTCCTGTTGACAGTAAGTCAGTTGTCTCATTTACAATCGATGTTATTTTGACGATGCAGAGATTTTAAAAATCGAAGATAACTAATATTGTTTCTGTGAAGTCTCACGTAAATTAAGTATTGGATGAAATGAGCGTGCCCACTAATCTCCATAAGACTCTTGAAATTCAGAGCTGTTTCCATACTCACTAAACCTCGGGACGACATGGATTTCCAGCTACTCTCCATCATCTCAGATGCTGGCTTGCTCTCAGCAATGCTGCACAAAAAATAATGCACACAACATGTAGAAAATATGTGGTATACAAAAAACTTGCAAACATAAAATAGAAATCATGTAAATAGTTACCATCCTTTTCGGACAGAATGCGAATTGGTGGAGGGCTGAACACAGTTCATCATTTTTGAAATTATTGTTGACATCATAGCACATCTACCGAGTATCGAACAATTTAGCCATAAACAACCCAAAACGCAGACAAAAACAAACAGTAATTAATTAGTATAAAATAAATGCGAAGCAAATGTAATTTTTTTACATTTGCTTTGTTAAAACGAAATGACATGAAAATTTGGGTTTAAGACTGATTAGTCTAATAATGCAGTTATTCATCTGTATAATATCGTAAGAGATTGCACTTGCACCAAAGTAATTGCTAACCATCAGTTAGCAACAACTCACCGTTCTTTAAAATGATCTTGGTTTTCTTCTGGTATCACTGGATTCAGAAAATGCTCCAGGATGTAACGAGTTTTGCCACACTGCTCTTCGGGCATCACCTTTACCAAACAAAATGTTTATATTTTATATTGTATTATCAACAGAGAAACGAAGGTGTAACTGATTTGTAATCATGTATGCTTTATACATCTTATTACAATGATTATTTGAATAAAATAAGAACAGAAAAACATTCAACATTTTTTTAATTTGATATCTTCTGGAGAAAATAACAGTTTACTTACTTGAACATATGCGCATAACCATACGCTAATACAAATTGGTAACGCACAAATTCGGGAACGGAAAACATCTAAAATTTTCTTTACGTCCGTGAAGTTCACTGCACCGTTCTCCCATGCCAGCAGTAAATTTTGAATAACTCCCACGGAATTCATACAAACTTCATGCCAGAACACGAGACTAAAAGGAAAGAAAATCAGTTTTGGATTATTTTTGGCAAGCCAAAGTCAAAACTCTTTCAAGATGTATTGTGATTGAAATCCGTAGCATAACGATGGTAAAGTTTCAAAAAGGATGATCTCCACCGAACCTTCATACGCAAAGGGACCGTGCTATGCTTAACAGCGTATATGACCCCTTTTGCGTATTCTGATCGATGGAGATCCTACATCCTACCGATTTCTTCACCATCACTAAGCTAATAATCGGCAAGAGACACGTTTATCAGCCGTATTAATTTTGTAACTGGATTCCTCACAAAATGAGTCCAAATACCTGGTCTTTAACTCAGTATCTCCTTGTAAGTATTGATTAAGGAGCATATCCACCTTAGACTGATCACACCTAGCCAGTATATCCTCTGGATTTTTAGCGGTGTTCTCTTCGACCATACAGTTGTGATACCACTCTTCAAAAAAACTATCTGGCTCGTCAAATTCTAAGGACTGCATGATTCACCAAAGTTATGATTGTTTTGCTATCTTGTCACTGTAGTAATTTAATCAGACGCAAAAATTGCTCTTCCAATAATTTAATACCTGCGATCCGTACGTTTGGACTGTGTGACAAAGCATCAAAAACGAAATGTCAAATAACAATGCCCTGGACGTGGATGCTTTACTACCTTCTCCATTTACTTGACGACTGAATTGATTCAGCTTGATTAATCGAGACGTAACTTGCTGAAGAGTTCCTGTTGTGGATGCCGCAGCTAATATCAGGTCAAAGCTCTTGCCCAACATTTCACATAGAATCCCAAGAATTACGTCCTGTAAAAAAATTAATAGATTTTGTCGAGACATACATACAACTACCTTATCAATCACTATTTATTTTACAACCAACTTGTGCAATAATAAAAGTTCAATAATATTCAAATTATTCATTAAAATACAATAAAAACAGCGATCTTACTTGATGTTTCACAAAATCTCCGTCCAACGTGTTCAGAACCTGCGCTACGGTAGATTCTGCTTTCAAAATCAAGACGGCGTTACTCGAATTTGCTTTGAGGCTAATGTTGGTAGTAGATTTCCTGAAACGAATGATAGGACGTTATGAGCCTGAGTAATAAGCAGGTGCTCGCCATGTACATCGTTCAGAAAATTAACTTACTTTGCAAGTAATTCCATCTTTTCAGCTTCACTTATGAGTTCCAACTTATTCAGACTTGAGAGAAAAAGTTCTAATGAAGTACAATGAAGCTTTGCATCCACAATTTCTAGCACTGACTCACAGGTGACAAACGAGTGGAGACCATTTAGAAACTCTGCGCTGCTATCTATAATTAAATAATCATAAAAACACGTGTACTATTGGTCCTTGGTTTTTGATGCATCAAATGCTGGAAAAATATAAATATTTGGCATAAAAATGCTCCACATAAGGAAGTCTTACCATTCAACCGATCTCGTAAACAACGAAGTACACCTGGCAGTTGCAGGAATGTAAAACCAATAAATTTCAATTCTTGTTCTGTACTAATGGCATCTACTAAACCTAAAAACGAACAATGAACTACTTCACTGTATAAATCCACCAGTGGTGTTTTCTGGAAACATAGCGTAAAATTAGCTATTAGTTTTTGATTCATACAGTAATTTGCCACATCAAAATAATTAATATCGCAGTTCAGGGACTTTAAAGTTGTGACTTTCTATCACCTTTAATTGTTTTACAATTAATAGATCCGTCACAATAGCGTTCGTGTCTCGGGATGACCGAAGAAGAGCAGCAGCTATTACTATAGCATGAATTGACCCATCCATGGGCATCATTTGCAGTCCGTCCATTGGGCTACTCATTATTACATTTTTTGACTTAACATTTTCTTCGCGAAAACTTTTCAATTCGTCCACAAGCCTGTGAAAAAAAATGTTATCACAGTTTTTGAATGGTGTAAATAAACAAGTCAATCTGTTATTGCTTACGACAAAACTTTGGCTATGTCTTCCGCGTTGTTACCACCAGAAAATTTTGCCACTTCAGCACACATTCTCTTGATTTTCTCGTAACATTCTAAACATACAAATAAATCAAATACGTCTAGTTTAATAGCGCAAAGCGCAAACAACTAAAGTACGAGACAACGTCTTGCATTTGAGCATTACTGATATCACATTAATACAAAAACGAATTCATTTTAATTATTTAATTTAATTACCAGCATCCTCTTGCACAGCAATATGAAGTAAAGCTCGAAGATACGTGTCTCCAATAAAAAATTCGATTAATTTTCTTGACTTGGTCACGATTTTCACTTGATCATCTGCCTCTACGGGATCTTCGGTTGCAGCTAGATCTGATAAGTTTTCCAGAGATGAATACATGCAAGCAAGGAGCCAATGAATTACAGCTTCTAGAGCAACTGCCAACTCCAGGCACTCATCCGGTTCTTTGTAGTCACTAATGATAACACGTTCCTGCGCAAGAAAAATTTGCGTAATTGTCTTCAAATGGCATGACATTTTTCTTCGCGTAAATTTATGTTCATAAAAGATACCACACAAGCATTACATATAGAAACTGAATACATTACGTTTATATTAAACATTCGAATTATACATAGAAACGTATGTAATAACGTAAAAATAAAATATTTAAAAATTGCTCCAAGAGATGTACCTTAATGTTATCAAGAAGATCCAAAAGACTGGCAACGCAAAACGGTTTGTGATACCCATCGTACTGACTAACGCTTTTCAGAACCGCTGCTGACGAAATTATCTGAAAAGAATAGGCAAACATCCTAGGTAACTTACATAATACACTCAAGTCCGTCGTTTCTGCTTACAAAAGTAGATAAAGGAAATCAATAACCTGTGAATAGAAGGAATGAAGTAAATACGATAGAACCAAGGAATTTGGTCCAGGCCCCGTGAGCGCTTGCTGCAGTAAACAATCCGCAAGAAAAGAAGAATCACCATCGCCTTCTACAAGCTATATGAACACACAAAGACTCCAGCATTATCCCGGAATTGAACCTCCAATCCATAACAGAATCAGCACAATTTCCAGATAATTAAAAGCTTTCACGCATTTTACCGATCGAACATGAATTCCCCATTGCACGTCTGTCCAGCGTTCCCTCCAGGCTTTAATGATAATATTTTTAGCTCTGGAATCCTTCGTTGGTGGAGGTTTGTTGGATTCCGTTGAACTCACGCCAAACAAGACCATGCTGACACACTTGTGGCTTGAACGGATCAATCTGGTTCTAATATTATACGTAATTATCGTTCATCAATTACAATAGCAATTAATTCAATCCCATTTGCATATGACGACCAGTATCGCTGATTAAATGCAGGAATTCATAATAACATTTACAGTTAAATACCTTCAAAGTTCCAACACCAGCAAAATTATTCTGAAGTAATACAGGCGATTATTAATTCAACTTGGAATTCCGATGACAGTGAATTTTGAATTCAAACGCAATTAGTACATACATCCAACCAAATCCAACCAAAATGTTTGTTTGGATTATATAAAATAGAGGCTATAGCGGCATACCTGATATTTTAATTTTAAACAGTTGCCGTATTATTTTTTGTTAGAATCGCATGATGTTAAATTTAATTAAATATGATTTGTGTATCTATTTAATATGTATAATTATATTATATGCTTAATTAAAATTTTGATTTTTTACAATTGACAGCTTGCAAAACGCAATAAAATACAATTAATGCAATGATGAATAAACTCAACAGCAAAACTTTTGTTACAAAAGTCAGAAAGTGTTTGTGAAACTCGAAAATCCAAATTCTGACCGCCACCGCGGGAAAGCTGACATGTTTTCCCTACAGCCAAAAGAGTGCAGGTGAGCGGCCTGCCAAAAGCGTTTTGTTAATCTCCCTTTTTACGAATAAACCCCTAAATTGTAAATGAACCTAAACTATAGGGTTACTGGAACGGAAGAGGGTCACATCTGTCAACGTTACAACCTTTATTTTTAAATTGTTGTAGGATCAGGTCATAGAAGTTCATGCGGATCGATTTTTCATGTTTTCCAGGTAAGTTCCATTCCATAGTAAGTCTCAGATAAGGAGATTTTTTACGTATAAACGGCCCCCCCAAAAAAACCGACGTCCCTCTCTCCGAATTTTTTTTTATCGATTAGGGAAATTTACCTATTAAGTCAAGTTACCAGAAACGTTTTAATGGGTCATGTCATGTCATAATAGGGTAGTACAATGTACATCATGCATTTGCACTAGGAGAAAATATAATAGTGATAGCCTATACCACAAAAAAAAGCTTCTCCCATACTGAATCAGGGTGCCCCAGCGTACTCTTGACCAGCTCTAAAGGCCACACGACTCACATTCATAAGGCAGAATGGCGCAGAAAAACTTCATAATCTAATACGAAAAAATAAATAGCGTTAGCGTTAGTACCGCCAGAAATTCAATTAAAAATCGGATCGCATTCTTGTCCTACCGTTTAATACCTTGCAGAAAATAATGGTGCTGCTCGTTTCACGGTTTAAATTTTTAGACAGGAAATGACCAGGAAACTTAACAAAAACAATTCGAATTCATTTGGATATTCATTGAGCATACTGAACATTCAGGAACGGAAAGTTGTTCAATTTCTCCTTAAATCTCCCAAAAAATTTGCAAGTTGGTAATGTTGGTCTTGATTGAATCCTTTTGCGTCTCCTCTGCAACTCTATTCTAGAACGTTTTACAGGAGAGCGGATGAATAAAGGTTACTAAATTGTTGGCACATAAATGTAAACACACATTGCAACTCCGCATTTGTTTATACATATTTAAAGTTTATGAAATAATCATTTGCGATGTAAATACATACGTAATGAAAACGTTCCGTAAGCTTGTAACATAATTACTTACGTTTGAAGGGTACGCGGGCAGGGTTGATATTTGATGTTGTGCCTTGTGACTGTGACCTGACCCCCCGGGGTGGAGCCATTAATTTGTCCCAGAATTATTACATAACTAAATGATTATAGGTATATCTATTATGCTTGTAACAATTGACACAAAATGAAATGGGAAGTTTTAATACGTTTTGAAGGAGAGGTTTGTATAAAATTAAAATTGTGAGGTTTTAAGCCGTAACAATGAAGAGAATGAAGGTGTTCGGGAGCCTTTAGGCCGCATCTAGATGGCAATTGAGGCTTATGGTGGAAGAGAGGTTGTGGGGGGAAATTCGTGTTGAAGAGAGCAGAAGAGCACGTTTTCTCTCATATCCTTTTTGCCAGCTGAAAAAAGTGTCTTGTGGTTGACGAAGGAACTTCTTCAGTCCAAAGAGCTCCCCATGCAATACCATAGGAAAATACACAAAATACGTTTTTCTCTCTTCTCTCTCAGTTTCTCTCTTTTTTTCTGTCCATTTCCCTCTCCTGCCTGCTGGCTTAGCCTGGCTCCCTCGCTCCCATCCTAAATAGTTCCATTCCATTTCAAACTCATGAGTTGTACATATGGACAGACATTATTGTCGTGTGGACAAATGTGTATAATTATTTTCATCCCACAATAAGAAAAAGTTTCCATTTGGATGATGTTTTTATTTAGATTTTTGTAATATTTCTCTCCTAATTTTTGGGATCTTCAAATATATTTTTTCTATAAGTTTCTCTATTAGATCTAAGTCATTTAAGTACCATTGGTGGACGGTGACATTTAGGAAAACTGGGGCCCACGGTTTGACCTTTTATGAAGACGTGTAAGTTTCTAGTTCTCCAGTTGTAACGTATTTCCGTTGTTCCGTATTAGTTTACGTAGTTCTAAGTGATATGGATCATTATAATGGATTTCTGTTGTGTGAAGGCATGCTTGTCGGAAATGTATGGGTTCAAGTCAAGTTCAAAATATGTTGTTTGAATGTAAATTGAACAGGGCTGGGGCTGGGTTCGTATTGTTCACTATTAATACAAGATCGTTGAATGTCGGTCCATGATATTAAAGACAATGCTTTCAACGATGGGAACGTTGTAATGATCAAGTGATTCACTGATTCAGTACGTATAGATACTTCTGATAACTATGATAGAATTATTTTATTTTAAAAACTCAAAATAATTGATAAGTGAGATAATATACTTTCCTGAAAATCAAATTTACTTATAACAATGTTTATTTTGGAGCGATATATCGATAATTTGGAACGACAAATACGTATTATTGTGGATAGTATGGGGATATCCTTATTCATGGAAAGTTACTGATGTACATATTATTGTGTTATTAGCGAGACGATCAAGTAATATAAAACCACCGTAATAACCAGCCTGGAAGCGTCCTTTGTCAAAAAATTGTGTCACTGGACAACAACGAGTGTGTTTGATGTAGGAGGATATGTGTAAATGTATTTTATGTGTGGACTACATGCTTGTTTTATTTAATATTGTAGTGGGAGAAAGTATTGTATGGTGGCAGTTGTATTAGGGAACCGGGTTTTAAATCTGCTTAAAACTCCGTATTTGTATAGAATATGGATTTATGGGATGTAACTCCAAGTTATGGAGTTGAGATCGGAGGGGCTTCACGATTTTGTATTGATTACACACAACAGTTGGAATTGTTGGAAAGATCATAATGATTATAATAATGATATGATAATCATGATTCAAATTATTCAAATGAATGTGTATAGGTATATTTTTCTAATAATTTTTCGAAGAGTATAAAAATATATGGATCATGGTTATCGGATCAGTTTTTATTGTTGTTCCATTCTTTATGTTTAGGCTGGTTAATGGAGTTGCCAGGTGGTGGCTTATCAAAGTATTCCGTAAGCTATGACTGCATGCTAAATATTTATTTTAAGTATTCGCTGACATTTCTGGGTTTGTAAACGTTTGTACTAATGGATGCATTTTTTGTTACAATAATTGACGAAACACCACAACTCACACGCTAATAGAACATGGGAGAATGTTATTGTGGAAATATTGCAAATATGTTTCGAGTTGAGGGTCAATAGCTCAGGCGATGCGATACCTAGTCGCTAGTCACCATCTAATTGCAATTAATTACAGAAGAACAGTTTCTTAAAAAATTGCATTAAAAAAACGTAGCTTGTGTCGCACCGTGGTAGGGTAGTAGATCATTGTCGGTTCGTCTGATAGGGAATAAAATAAGTGTGTGTTAGACTCAATATCAACTCCATTGAGCGTTGCTCAAAGGATCAAGAACTTGTATTACTAAATGTTTGCCTGTCTCTTATTTCCTTGATTATCGTCGGCTCTTCCAGTTTATTCTGTTGCATACCTTAATTTTTTCATACCATCATGTTTTGAGAATATGTTAAAAATTTGGATGCATTTAATCGTTGTGGTTTCCCTTGTTATATGTATTTCAGAGATTTCTCCGAGCACATCATTCCTTCAAACTGTCGCGCTCAGCATAACAGTCGGTATTACGTGGAGAAGAACATCGAACTACCGTGGTATTCGGGCTTTAAACTTCCAGATTTCTTTTTTTAGTGTACACGTCGGTGAAGATAAAGTGGTCGACCTCATGTGACATGTCTTCAGTTCATTTTGTCGTCCATCCGTTGCCTGGCTCGGATGAACAACTTGCAGAAAGGTTGGAAAATATGTATTTTCTAATTTGATTGCCTTAGTAAGGGTACCTAGTACCTACTTGAGCACTGAAACTATACTAGCACATAGTATGTATAGTTTCTTTTGTCTACTGTGGTGGTGAAAAATAATGTCGGCATTGTCTGAGATTCAATGACGATTTTGGATCTACTTTAAAATATGTAGCACGGAATTGATCAAATACTGTATACAATATACTGATATACATGCATATATTATTATATGTATGCATATAATATATGTACATAATACATGCATGCGTGTTTGGTCTTGTCATGCGTATAATGTTGAAATTAACTTTTGGTAATACTTGGTTTATTTTATAGATTACGAGAACTAGGCGAAAAAATAAATCGTTATGGGTTAAACGTTCCATCAGTGTTGGCGTCCCTTCGAAATGGACCTAGTGTTAGACAAGTTGCCGTTGGTCCTGCTCATATTGCCTTGCTTTTTGAAGATGGACGAGTTGCTCGGCTGGCTTTCTCAGTTATTTCTGACAGACTTGACTTAAGCCGAGGGGATGCAGCAAAATCGTTAGTTCAAATTTTAAAAATATACCACTTTTAACCCACGGTGTAACCTAATGATAATGTCCCATATTATACTGTGTTATGTGCATAATTTTAATGATGTCATACATTTTCTTTAGTCACAAACAATTGCATCGATTTCAATACCTACTGAGTAATTATTTGCTTTGCAGAAATGCTAGCAAGCCTGGAAACAGCGGGTCCGCCCGCCAGCAACAACGGCAACGAGGTCGAATGAACCGCGCCGCAACTTTGCGTGGTGGAAGAGGAACAGGAGTGATAATGGCATCGTCACGTCCTGTGGTTCCAGCGCAATATGTTCCAGAAGATTTAATAAATCAAGCACAAATGGTCCTCCAAGGAAAATCTCGAAACCTCATCATTCGGGAATTGCAACGAACTAATTTAGACGTCAATTTGGCTGTAAATAATTTACTGTCTCGTGACGACGAAGAAGGGGAGGATGCTGACGACTCTCAAGATTCTTATGTATCGGAAGATCTGATGTCTTTACTCGACAGTGGAATCGGTGGGGCTGCAGATCCTGTCATGCTGTCAGATGCTGTGGATGCTGTGTTTCCTGATGACATGTTCGCCTACTCCTCTTTACGCAAGTAAGTGATGTTATTCTCGATGTAATCATAGATTATTATTATTTATTATTTTCTGTCAGCTTATCATCCCAATGCTAAATCACAATTTTGGGTTTAATTTAGTCGCTCAGCTGGTTCTAGAGCTCTCCGGCAATCAGATAGAGGTGGGGCTAGTGGTGGTGTTGAAGCTGGTGACCGTGATAGTTTTTCAAGGTGGAGAGACAGACAGTATTTTGGACCTAGAAGATGGTTGGAAAATGCTTTAAGAGAGCCCTGGAACAATAATTCCAACGATGGAGTACCAACGGAAGGAGGTCGTCCTCCGTCGAAATCCTCCGGGGGAATAGGAGGCCAAGCTCAAGCAGGAACAAGTAGTAGTGGCAGTACTGCGATTGCATCTTCAAATCCTTCTGTTCTCGGCCAAAGTAGTCCCATTTGGCTATCTGATGAACTTGAATATTGGCCTGACGGCTCGAGGAACCTTAAATTTTTTGCTATTGCCGCTATGCACAGTGAACTAGTGGCTGTTGGTATGAATGGCTGCCTGTACCAATGGAAATGGGTTGAAGTAGAGCCCTATAAACACCACGAGGTTGGTTTAAGCTTTGATAGACTATACTGTGTAGTAATAATTATTTCTAAAGTAAATATAATATTGTACTTGTATCAAATTCTCCAATATTCCTCCTCGCACATTAATACTAACTATTATACTTTCTTGTGTTGACAGAATCCCAGTGTATTTCATCCACGAGTGCTTTCCCTGGGTCTTAGTAATGAAAAAGTGGTGTGTGTTTCCTCATCGTCAATTCGCTGCTCCGTGGCTACGGAATCTGGGAAGGTGGCCACATGGGTGGATGAATCGATTGCCCATGTTGCTTCGCGTCTAGAACACAGCTCACAAGCTTTTAGTGATGCGTTTCAATCACAAAAAGTCGTTCAATTAGTTGTTTGCAATTTGTACACTCTGGCACGTACGGAATCTAATTCTCTCTACTGGTGGGGTGTTTTGCCTTACAATCAGCGCAAAAAACTCTGGGACAAATACCGAACAAAGTCCAAAAAGCAACATAAACCGGTCGCCAGCACGGGTGGTCCTTCTAGTGCAAATACTACTTCAACAGCAGCACCGCAAACTCAAAGCTCTTCAACTACAGGTGTTCAAGGATGTAATAATACCAGCAATGAAATCACAACGGGAAGCCAAGTTCTCATGAGAGTAGCCCCAATGTATCAGTCTGGTTCTGTGGGATTCACCGTATCTGGTGGAATTCCCAAAGTTGGACAGTTACTTAATTCGGCCTGGAATCTCACTGATAAGTGCAGGTTTAAAGTTTTACCTGGACCACCTCCAGCTGAAGTTCGGAAATCCGAGCCCCGGTCCTCGGAGACTATGCCTCCACCTCCTTCCCCAGCTAGCTCAACTTGTTCGGACACTACAATTCCTTCTACTTCGCAAAAGCGAGTCAAGAAAAGTCTGACAATGAGGGAAGGTCACGAAAAGAAGGATGAGGAAGAGTGGCAACTCAAAGATGTGATATTTGTAGAAGATTCGAAGAATTTGCCTATAGGCAAAGTTTTGAAGATAGACGGAGCGTATGCAGTAATTAAATTCCAACCGCAGCAAGGAGCAACTTCATCTCAAACCTCCTCAGGAAAAGAATCATCAGCAAATGTGAAAGATTTGATGAAGGATATAAGTAAAGAAGGTCGAGAGGAAGATGTAGCTTCAATGCTCCAAGATTGCCGACTCCTCCGGCTGGACGAATTGCAGCTTGTAAGGAACGGTACGCTTCCAAAAGCCCCCGATTGCATTCAGAAATTCCCTCGAAGAGTTCATTTAGTGGATTTGAACAATATTTTGAGTTTGTCTGTTGATTCAACGGGTATCCAGTCCGTAGTACGTGAAGGGAAGAAGTTAGTTTTTAAGAGTTACAACTTGAGCAATGGGAAAGTAGAGATTGAGAGTCCCTTTCCATCAGACACCGGCGCATTCTTGGGTTTGGATCCTACTCTTATCACGTTGAATTGTAGTGGTGATAGTGAATTCATGAGCATCTTGAGAGATGGAAACGGAACAATCTATCCTTTGGTAAAGGACTGTTTGGATGCAATCAAAGACCCGATATTGGTTGATTTGCCGCCGTTGAAATGCATAGGTCTCGGTATTCATGCTCTACCACATGTTGGGGCTCAGCAAAAAAATCAGGTGGGAGTTTTGGTGCTAGCAATGGAGAACCAAATGCTAATGAGCAAGTTATTGAAATGTGACTTAGAAGGAGTGAGAACAGTCTTGATGAGCTTGGACTACGAAATTCAAACAAAGTCGAGCAGTGTTATGTTGAATAAGGTATTATTTGAGAGGTGTGATGGGAATCGAAACATCTTTCATGTGTGTGTGAGTATGGCCACTCCGACAACGAATAAGGATAATGAAGCTGTAACTACTGGTAGCACGGGAGCAAGTAGTAATACTGGCGCAGGAAGTACGTCATCTTCCAGTAATCCCTTCCATGGACACATGGAATCAAGTATAGAAAGTATAGCTGCCGTTCTGAATGCTCCAGGATCTGCTTCAGGTAGTTCATTTGATTGTTCATTGATCGTGTTCGTGTGTTTATTGTTAAAATTATTAGTTTATTAGTGTATACCTATAGCATCTATGCTATAGACACTTAAGTACCCTACATGCAGCAAATAAAATGACGCTAATTAGTTTAAAGATTAGCTGCGAAAACATGGAGGCGCATCAAAAGTAAATGAGATTGTGTGAATCAGCAATAATAATTAGCAAAAATTGCATATGTTTACGTTGGAATTTATGTGGATTGGCAGGGGTTCGAACAACACAAGCCACGAGTCCGTCAAACATGCTTCGAGACATGATGCGAAGAGCTACCGAGCGTGAGCGCCTGCACGAGCCAGAGGACTATGCCCCGCTTGCTTTGCCTGGAGGTGGGACACATGGTGCATCCTCTCAAATTTCTTCGTCTATGGGAATGGATGCAGACGACTCAAACGAAAGCAATGAATCAAATAGCAACAACAATGCGGCTACTGCCATTGTGGGATTTAGAGCATTTGGTACATCTAATGTCAGTACCTCCACCTCTCAGCTTGCGACAAATGTTCAAAGCTCACCTTACGTTTGGGAACCAAGTGACCGCATACGCAATGCTCATGCTTCTCTCAAACTGATGTGCGAGAGTTATGCATTGGAACCTCATTTACATCAACTACTCGGGGAAAGGTACTATTATAATTGAATGAATACTAGTAAGGGTTAAAATCTTTTAATTTATTTTTGTAATGTTTTCAAATTGTTTTTGCTATTTTTACAGGGATGCAAAAGGCCAAACACCGTTAATGCTAGCTGTGAGTTGTCGAGCGTATCCAGCTGCGCTTGTCATTCTAGAAACAATTTTAAAGATAGCAAAGGAAAGGTCTCCAGACCCAGATGTTCAGAAGAAAATCATGATGTCCATGGTTTATCCCCCTGGTTCGCATGCAGATGACTCTCCACTTCATGTCATATGTTGTAACGATACGTGCAGCTTTACATGGACTGGAGCGGAACATATTAATCAGGTTTACAATTTCACTACTTGCATAGTTTTCAAAAGTTCGGTAGTATAAAGGTAGAATACAATGTTAGTAGGTTAGCATACGTCAGAAAGTTATGAATAATAAGCTATAATAGCAAATATACTAATTTCGCATTGTTCTGACAATAATTTTTTATGCCATACTTGCAGGATATTTTCGAATGTCGTACATGCGGTCTCGTTGGTTCCCTATGCTGCTGTACTGAATGTGCTCGAGTTTGTCACAAAGGTCATGATTGTAAATTAAAAAGAACTTCCCCTACCGCTTATTGTGATTGTTGGGAGAAATGCAAATGTAAAGCTCTGGTTATGGGGAATCAGCAAGCCCGGTATGATTTACTCTGTAAACTGGTGACAGAAACCGACTTGGTGTCAATCAACAATTCGAGGTACGTTTATACATTTTTGAAACTCACCACGTACCTTCATTACTTTACAGTGATTTTCATTCAACCACTGCGTAATATTAACATCGTACATGATTATCATACTCAGAATTTTATACAAATACTATTTTTCATCACAGGGGTGAGAATATTTTACTGTTCCTTGTCCAAACCACTGGTCGACAAATAGTAGAGCAGAAGCAATATCGTGCTACGAGACCGCGTGCAGCCAGTTCACAAAGGAAAGTCCAAGATGCTGGTAAGTTAATGAAAATCGACAAACAAATGAAAATCATTTGTTCGGATTTTCGCTCATTATCCAACCAGTTCTGAATTCTGAAGTAGAACGGCGTCATAATGAAAAATGTTAATTGTATGAATCAGATCCGGACATGCCAGATCACGATTTGCAACCGCCTCGTTTTTGTCGAACGGCACTAGAGCAATTGTTAGAGGATTGGCCTGCGGTGAAAGCTATGATTATGTCCGGCATGGCAGATCCAGGCAGTGATGAGCAATCAGGGACAGCGCTTCTAGACAAATTTACCTACAAAATCCTTATTAAATGTAGCAGTGAGGTGCGTGCTTCATCATTTTAGTCACTATAATATTACCGTACTAGCTTCATAATATTTTCATCACGCTAAATATATCATTGATGAGATTTTAATAATTACTTTACATTTTTACTTATTGAATTGGGATTTTTCAGATGGTCGATATTTTATTAACCACAATCATTCGAGAACTTCAATCGAAGTCGACAGCAAGGGCTGCAGAAGCAGATATCGTAGCAAGACGTTTCATACGTTCAGTGGCTCGTATATTTGTCATTATCAGTGTAGAGTTGGCTCCAGTTGTGAAGAAGGCAGTAACCCCTGCCCATGTGGAGTCATGCCGGAAAGTCTTTACTTCCCTCATTGCGTTGTCCATTGAAGAACTTTGTGAAATAGCTAATTCACAAATAGCCCCCGTTAGACTTGGAGTTGCCAGACCTACTGCATCTTTCCCGTTGTTACCAGCTTCATCTGAATTTGTAAGACCACAAATCCCTTCCATTTACTTACATTTTACGTAGGCAGGCAAGGTACATGTCCAATGACTCTTCGCAATTTAAAAAATAACGTAACACATGCTTGATGTAATTCCAGGGAAGCGAGGAATTGTTTAACATGGAGCCCCTCCATCCGTACCTGAGTTCCAGCGGTGCGGAAGCAGATCAGTTATCACTTTCCGAGGTTTCTAATCCTGCTCATTCGTCGCAAGCAGATCCGGAATCTCATCCCATCCAAATAGTTACGGGGGAGAACGCATCCTCGAGACGTGGTACCAGTGCTGTCGGAGGCTCCGGTGGTGGGTCCTCGTTCGTGCATCATCATGCAAATGATGACGGGGATGGTGATGGGGATCAAGATGGAGAAGACGGAATGGATGAACACGATCAAGATCAAGATGTGAATGACAATGATATTGACAATGTAGACGAACGAGATGAAAGAATGGGAGCGGGTCCAGGATCTGTGCATCATCACCACCGCCACCATGCTGATCATCATCAACCTCTGGCAGAGGGTGCTGAGCAAGAATCGGACATGGAATTAGACTTGTTGGCGGAATCTGAGAGTGACTCCGATGATAACCAAAGTAATTTAAATGATGCAGCGTCAGTGGCTCAGAGAAGTATACAAACACACGCTACTGCTGGGTCAGACACAGGAGGAGGCGTAGCAAATTTGGCACTTTTTTCTGAAGATGATACCGACGATTCTACACAACAGGTACATTTTAAAATGATAACTGTTTGTTTTTATGTACCTAAATGGATGTAGTATTCGCCTACGGTAAAAGCAGACCGATAGGAAGGACAATTAAAACCAACAGGATCATCTTCATGTTACATCTGCGTTCGTATTCGTATATATCTCTTAACTAGGACTAACTGTTAGATTTTATGTTACTTTGTTTGCTCGGAGCAGACAAATTTAGCTTTTAACGTAGAGGGTTAAAGTTGTGTTTGTTTTAAAACAGGAGGATGACGATGATGAGGATGAGGAATCCGAAGGAAATGAAAGCGATGATCGAGACACCGTTACCGTAGGCAATACTGGATCTTCCAATGCCGGGCAAAACGCTGGATCAGCAGCCACATCTGGCGCAGGTGGAGGGACATCTAATCCCAATAATTCCAATGTAGTGGATGAATTTGTCATAGGAGATGATCAGCTTTTCGAGCGACGTTCTGCCCCAGCTGCAGGAACTGGAACCGGAACAAGTAGTGGTAGAGGTAACCTTGCACCAGTTTCCATGCAATGGGCTATTCGAAACCGTGATGCTGCGGGGATACGGTCAAGCGGAGGCACCACTAGCAATCTGGTTTTCATTGACCACACTTCGGGCACCATGAGACGCTCTGCTGCAACCACAGCCGTAGCAGCAGCGGCTGCTGCTGCTGCCAACAGCCAAGAATCTGTGACCATGGCATCTACTGCATCAGGCCTGGCTCGCGCCTTTGGTATCATCATGAGAGAGATTGGAGATCTTTTAAAATTTCTTCCCGATTACCCGACGGCAACCCAGAGACTTACCAGGAAATTGGAGGTGACACAGGAAGACGTAAACAAATTGCAAGTTCATCTAGATCGTCGGCTACTTACAGTTTGGGAATGGCTTCTTACTGTCATGGATTCGACGGAAGCACAGCTTAGATTTGGAGCTTCTTTGACGTCTGAGCCAGGTGGTCCTGCCAGAGCCAGGCAGCACATTGGCGGCACTACTTGGTCTCGACATGCTCCAACTCCAGCTGAAGTTACTGCCAGCGGAGGAGGACGATCAGCCAGGGAAAGAGAAAGAGATGAAATGAATGTGGCTAGAAGAGAATTTCTTTCGTACTCGTTGTCTTTAATGCGGTCTCATAATTCAGAACATTTCGACAGTTTGCCTGTGATAGACGTATCAAGTCTCAAGCATGTTGCGTATGTTTTCGATTCGCTCATATATTTTCTGAGATGCGGTAGTGATAATTCTGTGAATGGTAGTAATGCTACTGCGACCGGGGAAAGTGAATTTGAGAATGTAATAGTGCACGATCCAGATGAGCCTGACGACATGAGTTTTGCTACAACAGCTAGCACATCAGGAAATACAAGTAATTTGAACACTGTTGACTTAGTAGGAGATTTTGACGAGGAAGTGTCACAATCTGGTGGAGTGAAAACTACCGCTGCAAGCGCGCAAGCTACTGCTGGAAGGAAGCATACTTTTTTCCAAAGATCTGATTCCACCCTGTGCCTCGGATGTCCACCTCCTGATCCATTTCAGGTACAAATCAACAGAATTTACGTTTATTTTTAAAAATTGATTGCTCATGTTTTAACGTTTCCTATTTTATATGTTATGAATGTATATGTACTGTCGATGGTGGATGTACTACACATCCACTATCGACCTAAACGTTAATACATTGCAAAACCGAAAATAAGCACAGCTTTTGAAATGAATCTGTATTAGTTCAGCTAATGATTAATTACATCTGGTTGCTTGATGTCTATGAGAGAACCAATAGCTAATCTTCTCTATGAAGCTGAATGTAAACTGTAGATCGAAGTTGTTTACAAACATATTTTCATACTTATGTGCTGTAAAATTTAAACAGTGTGACAACCATAGGCAATTGACATAGGCAAAAGACATTTTGACATTTCGATTTTGACTTTTTACTTAAATTGTTTCCTTAAATTGTGTAACAGGTAAATATTTTTCATGCGTCAATGTTTACTTACAGGCTCCAGTCGCTGAAGGTCTCCCGCTTGCAGAACGGCCTCATCTTCTTCAGCCCAACGTCCGGAAGGAAGAATTATTTGGCTTACCCAAGACCTCTGGGAATTCTTCGTTAATGGAAATTCGAACAAATCAATTAGGATTGACCACCCGCTCCGAGGAAGCACCAAGTTATGCTGCATTACTTGCGAAAAGACCTCGCTTGACAACAACAATTGAGGAGGCGGATGAAGATGAAGAGGAAGATGATGATGAGGAAGAGGAAGAAGATGAGGACGGGGAGGAAACACCCATGGAAGAAGACGATACAACATTGGATGCCACTACCGCAAACGCTAGTAGTACCAGCAACAATCTAGCCCTGGCTGCTACTAGTATAAAACCTCAAGAGGGTTCACTTTCGGGTGCGAGTAAGCAGAAACCGAGCAATGAGGACTCGTCCAATGTACTAGTTTCACCAGCAAGTGCTTCTGGAAGTAGTAATGCACCTCTTGTTAGCAGTATTCCTCTGTCAAAGCCACCGCCATTAGTCAAGATTCAGCCAGTACCCACAAATGAAGGAAACCTTGCTACGTGTTCGGTTCCGAGCAATGTCAGTGGTTCTTCAAGCTCGACTTCATCTCCCAACAAGTGGGGACAACCCCAAAGTGCACCTCAGGATTTGAGCATGGCAAGTATGGCTAGCGACATAGAGAGAGAAGTCGGAGGACATGGAAGCAGTAGCACATCATCAACAATGCTGCGTGCTCCAATTATTGTCAATGCTAAAAAATTAGCTGCAGGAAGCAACGCAATGAGTTCATCTAGTAGTCAGGGTGGATCAAGTTCCAGCCCTGGTCAGCACGGTGGAGAATCGGTAGCTCAAGATTCGATGTCAGGACGATCGCCTGCCAAAAGCGTCATAGTATGCCACAGACCAAATACAACACCGTTGCAGGTACGTAAGATTAATTATTAGAGTGTTAACAACTAGGAGTTGAGCTCACCATTAAGTTACTGTGTTAATCGTCGACAGTTACTATATGACACTGACTAATGATAGTTATTCCTCAATGTTTCACTTTAATAATTAATAATTATTATTTCATTTGCAGGATTCCGCTAACACGGATGCTCCGGATATCCTTGTGGTACCAATGGATTCCGCTGTTGACAATGTCTCTGCTCATGTCACTGTTGAAACAACGTCATGCCAGCCGCCTTCTTCGGCATCTACTTCTGGTCACAAGTTGCCAACGCTGACTCCATTGGGAAGTCACAAAGGAAGTGATGCCAACCAATCCACATCCCTATCAGCACAAGCAACTCAACAGCAGCTGGTACTCTTTAACTCATCAATGATCTCAGACGAGGTCCTCTTAGGTCGTTGGCGCTTAACATTAGAGCTCTTCGGCCGTGTCTTCGTGGATGACGTTGGTCTGGAACCGGGTTCAGTTATTTCGGAATTGGGTGGCTTTCCGGTGAAAGAGAGCAGGTTCAGGCGAGAAATGGAGCGCCTGAGAAATTCTCAACAAAGAGATCTTACCTTGAGTAAATTAGAACGAGATCGGAATCAACTATTAATTGCCACATTTAAAGAGTTAAACAACCATTACAATTCAGCACACAGACGGACTACTTCACCCCATCCTCCTCTAGCTGTCAATCGTGTGAAGGTGTGAATATTACTGATAATGATTACCAATAACATTCAGAGAATATCTGGTAGGAATTCACTCATTTGACCTAGCACAAATAAATATCAAGGTTGTCTGTTTTTTAAGGTGACGTTTAAGGATGAACCAGGCGAGGGTTCTGGAGTGGCACGAAGCTTTTATACGGCAATAGCAGAGGTAAATTTATTGCATTGATTTGTTAACCTTCATTCAATAATAACTCTACTTTATAGCAGTGTTACAGCAAGAGATATTTACTGTGCGTAAATTCTGTACTAAATTCTGTACTTGTTGAATTTACCATTCTTATGTTACCGACCATGCAATCCATTCATAGGCGATATTAAGCGAAGAAAGAATACCTAACCTAGAAGGCTGTCTTGTTGGAAATAAGTATGGGAGCCAATTCAACGTTTTACAGCGACTGCGACTACGAGAAGACTACATTAGGCGAGGACAGCAAGTTCGGATTGTAAAGGTAATAGTTTTTATTTTAATGCAGTCGGGAATGTATTTGATTCACTTCAGTTGGAAGTTGTATGTGTATTGTGTATGTAATTGTAATATTTATGTTTGTACAAGTCTGTTGTTAACTTTTATTTCAGAGAGGATCGCCAAGAGTGAGGGAGATACGCCGTAATTTATCATATGAAGCCAGACCCTTTCATCCTTCGTCAAGTACAGGTGAAGGGTCTTCCAATCCCTCCTCTTTAAACGATCATTTATCCAGTCATCAACAACAAATTGGTGAACGTTTGTACGGAAAGGTAAGATACTTCCAGTTGCATGCATATATATACATACCTATATCACGGGATCATTGGTTCAAATGTTCACTGAGTAGTGAACTGAGTTTAAAATTAAGTGCAATGTATGAGTAGTGACACTAAATGCTGATAATTAAATTACTTTCTAGATACATTCGCTGCGACCATCATTGGCACCTAGAATAACGGGCATGCTTCTGGAGCTTCCACCACCCCAACTGTTGATACTTCTAGCTTCAGAAGACACGCTCAAGCAACGTGTTGACGAAGCTGTGGAACTTATTCTTACTCACTCGAGAGAGATTCCCGGGGATGCTTTAATTGAGTTAGATGTATTTAATTTTACCAAAAACTCTGCTGGTGGTGGAAGCGGAGGAACTAGTGGCTCCGGTGGGACCGGAGGTGGCAACCCGACTACTGGTTCAGGTGGTGCTCCTATTAAAAAGGGTGCGGCCGAAGGAGATGAATGGCCAAATGATGCGGCGGATGATTGCAGTCCGTTGTTTTATCAACCCGGGAAGAAAGGTTTCTTTTCTCCCCGACAAGGGAAAATTACTCCTGAGAGACTGAACGCCTTTCGAAATGTTGGCAGGTATGGTATTTTTTCAATACAATTATAAACTTATTTTAAGTATTTCGAAGCTAACTGAAAAAACATTATTTTATTGACGCAGAGTAATTGGACTTTGTTTGCTGCAAAACGAGCTTTGTCCCATGTCCTTAAATCGTCATGTAATTAAATTTATACTGGGACGGCCCATCCGATTCCATGACATGGCATTCTTTGATCCTGTCATGTATGAAAGTTTTCGACAGTTGATACTAGATGCCGAGAACAAAGATAGTGAGCGCTTGTTTTCCTCAATGGAACTTACATTCAGGTGACTTATCATTAACAAGAATCATCCGTCCCTGTATTTACATTAGATACCTTTGTAGCAGTTATAGGTGTGAGCTCAATGCTAATATAGCGTGGTAGCGTAATTGGATGTGGTTCTTACCATCTTGTTCATGTTTTGTATATTGATTTTGCAGTCTCGATTTAAGCCCGGATGAGGGTGGACGCAACGTGGAATTAGTGTATGGTGGACGTAATGTCGAAGTCAATGAAAATAACGTGTATGATTACGTGAGGAAGTACGCCGAGTACAGGATGGTGAAATCTCAGTATAAAGCTATGGAGGAGATGCGTAATGGAGTATATGATGTCATACCACAATCGTCACTAGAAGGTGAAATTGTCTATAAAAGTAGTTACATTAAAAAATCTCTGGTCCGCAGAGTAAATTCTGTTTTATGTAGAGGTACTGGATGTATTCACGTGTATACAAGTAATTTCTTGTATTTAACATGTATTTTGTGCGGAATTTGCTTGCAGGACTTACTGCAGAAGATCTTCGACTTCTTCTTAATGGTGTCGGTGATATAAATGTGGCAACTTTAATATCTTATACATCATTCAATGATGAAAGTGGAGAGTCCAGTGACAAACTACTCCGTTTCAAGAAGTGGTTGTGGTCTATAGTTGAAAAAATGAACAACTTGGAGCGGCAAGAACTTGTTTACTTTTGGACTGGGTCTCCCGCACTCCCTGCATCTGAAGACGGATTTCAGCCCATGCCTTCCGTGACCATCAGGCCAGCCGATGATACGCACCTTCCGACCGCAAATACATGCATTTCCCGACTTTACGTTCCTCTTTACTCGTCACGGTACATTCTACGAAACAAGATTTTAATGGCTATTAAAACCAAAAACTTTGGATTTGTTTAATTTATTATAACATAATGAGCGGCCCAGTTGCGGTAATAATAATATGGAGTACAAGTATTTTCTTAGTTTATTCTATTTCTTCTGTTCTCAGTTTTCGGATTGATAATATTCACGTAGGTGAGTAGCTGTAATTCTTTTCTTTTTTTTTGAAAAACTTACAATTTTCATTGAAAATACTGCTGTGAAGCAAAACTATACGATATGTATTTTCCCTTCTGTTAATAATGATACCACAACGGTCTACACATACACTGTTTAACATTACAAGTGCCTGATGTTGTGCTTAGATTCTCTATACGCCATCGATAAGAACTAATGTGTTATTATTGCCATTGCGTCTGTAAGTTAAAAATATTACTCCCACAGCAATTGTTGCTTTGATGTCCCTTGTTGCTGGTCGTGGTGTACTAGAGAAAAGACCGTAACAAGGCAGATCGTGAGGCGTGTATTCACAGAAGTTTATGTATTATATTATGCATATGTAATGATAATACTTAATTCGACTTTTCTATTACAAGAGTATGCAGGACATGTGTACCTCATTTTAAAATGCTTAATTCATACATGTGTAATGAACTATGGATAATATTGTGGCGTAAACTACGACTATACATTTTTATGCGGTAGAAATGTTCTACAATTTCGTATCAAGGAAATCGGGTTATGTGTTCCTCTAATTATCCCATAAGTCGTTGGTCCACAGAAGAGAGTACTGACACATTCACTGTTTATTATAATTATAGAAGCAAATATTTAGCAAATTAGCAATATTTTGACTGATGATTTTGGTACGAAAAACAGTTGTTATACACAAAGTATGTACATTATGATAGGTTTGTAATTAGGAAACACGTGTATAAAAAAAGACTTTTACAGAATAATTATTACTATTACAACTTGTGCGGAAAGAGTAAATAATTATCATGTTCTATACTTATAATATTTATAATTAAACAGTGTTGAAAGTTACTATTATTACATACACATGTACATATATTACTATTATAAATCATGGTAGTAAAACTGAAACAAGAAACTGATCATCGAATATACTCGGTAGATTTGTATTGTGTAGTGACTGCATGTAATCAAATCTGTAATAATTTACATGCCTTTCATACTTTTATCATCAGTTTAAAAATAATTATTAAAATATAAAAAGAATATTTATATACAATAGTACACGTACTCTAATGTTTAAAGAGTGACTGTATCGAAATGCTATATTAGAAAATTATCACGCCCAAAAAAAATTTTGTACACGTTTATGGAGGCAATAATAAGTTTTTGAAAGATTGTTAGCGAAGGCTCAGAATCGGTTAGTAATCTAAGTATGTATTAAATACATGTTTATAAACTTTGAACGTATAAATTAGCTCTGGTGTAAATGAAGAAAATCGAAGAAATTGAGGTCCTGTAAAAAAAATTAAATAAGTACTTGAGTACATTATTTAAGTACACGGTTTAACCGATTGTAAAGACATATTTCCATGTTTGTGTAGTAGCTATCCCTAACACCCTTTTGAATTTTCTGTTATTAATTATTATGAATTAGTGAAATTACATTTAATTTCTCTGTATGGAAGTGTACTTACATGTTTTTTGTTGTTGTGCGTGAAATAAGTCTACGAAATAAAATTCAATCTCTTACTTACCGAGGAATCACTTAATTTCTGCATTCCGACTTTCCGACAATAGAGAAGTTGTAGGTTGGCTGAACATTCGTTTTACTTCCATTTTAAAGCGTTGACCTGGTGTGAAGGGATTATTGAAGGTTCTGAAGAAACATTCATTTGCATTTACTTGATCAATGTCGTTATAACCTAGGTAAACCCAGATAAAGCCGGATACAATTTCCGAAAAATGAATCATGTGGACAAGTAACAAACATGTAAAGAGGTCACGGTTCCACTGTTTTGATGAATGACGATCAGAATTGACGGATAAGAATTGAGATATAATTGGGAAAGGGCAAAATGACACTTAAAACGGAATAATGTTCAAACGAATATGGATGACGTGACGTTTCTTTATTCATCGTTTATTAAGCATCCGTTTACGTCAGATAACTTCATTATCATTGTTGTAAGTTGTAACCTGTTTGACGTCATTAGAGTTAAATGCATTTGGGTGAGTCACCTAACTTTACCTTACGTGTTTTACTTCGATGTTTCGATTTTTCCAAACAAAAATGTAGTAGATTGAGTCAGTACATCCTAAATCGGGAAGAAAGGCAAAAATAGACAAACAAAGGAAAGCCGTCGCAGCGCCAAGTTCAATCTTTCTCTCGGAAGTGTCCCGGCCGATCTCAACGATCGACATCAACGTCTGGTTCTCTGGTTTGAAGTCGAATCTTGTCAATTTTAATCCATCAAGCTTTGACCAAAAACTACACATTTACCGTCTTTTGCACGAATTCTATTTTTGCGGTACAGTTACATTTAGTAGAGCAAATAAATTTTTAATTAATTATCAATTTAGATTAATTTGATCTGTGTTGTGTATGTCCGACATCCGTGGCTCTGTGGGTCTGGTCGTAATACGCCTGTTGACTTCTGGGTGTTAAAACGCTAATTAAAAGGTATAAAATTTTCCAGTTGAATTTTAATACAGATTATGCATTAGCATAATGTTCAAATTATTGGTTGGCGTTGATGGCATTAATGTGTGATATCGTATCATTTGCTGTTTGAACGAGCCGAACAAGCGTCAGAAAAGTGTGGGCTATTATCATCCGCATATAGATAAGGTGCATGGGGAAAATTATACAATTTTTTACACCGCATTGCGGTTCGCACCCATACGCCTTTGCCTTATCTCTTATCTGTAACTAACGTCAAGTCGATGATAAGATTATTTTATGAGTAATAACATACGTATATTAGGGAATGAAATGAATGTGACTAAATTCGATGAGTAAACCACCAGTAAACAATAACTGGGCCCTTGCATAGCTGCGGATGGTTGACCTTCGAATAATGTAGAGTGGATGTAAAAGCAAAAGTTGGCACTTTTACTTTTGTATATTATATTGTACATTTTCATATACCATATCAGTTCCTTCAGTTTTAGATGCAGGTGTGTAATATACAAAGGGAAACCAGTTTATTCATGCCTATGGATAGATAATGTATAGGGTGACTAAGTTGCTTGGTTACAGATTTCAGATTAGAAAATATATAGTAGCTTGTCTGGGGAAGTGGTGAAGAAGGAAAGTTTAAAGGTGGTCGTGCATTTTCAGCGACTTTTTAGTCGGTCTTTGGCTTGGGTCAATTCACATATTGATTTCCAGAACAAAAATATGAGTTTACCTCCCGGTGGTTCTGGTGGAGTTTACGACAAAAAAAGTGAGAAAAAGAAAGAGAAGGAGTGGAAGGAATTAGCCAAGGAGCAGGAAAAACAGTTGAAAAAGCAGGAAAAGTATAAGGAGAAGGACATAAAGAAACACGAAAAGGACTTCAAGAAAATGAGTAAACACGGAGTTCCACCGGGTCATATGGCGCATGCTCAACCAATAGCTGGGTAAAGTTTCTAAGAAATTGTTTGACCAAATGTTTGCGTGCTGGAAAATAGAAGTAATTATTTAAAAACGGGGCATCTACGCTCGGGAAGTGCAGTTTTGAGATCTAAATCGACAAGGCAAGGTGTTTTTAACTTTGATTAGAGAAAGAGAGGAATATTAACTACTAATTTTGTATATTCCAGAGCAATGGCATACAATGTGGATCCTCAAGTGGCTCAATGGTTCGGGGCCGTGGACCAAGATCGTTCTGGAAGAATCACGTCGACTGAGCTTCAGGCAGCCCTGCAAAACAGCAATGGACAAAAGTTTTCAGAAGCCGCTTGTCGCCTCATGATTGGGATGTTCGATGGTGGCAGTGGATCCATTGACATCAATGGATTTTCTCACCTCTTCACCTACGTCAATCAGTGGTTAAATGCCTTCCGAACCTACGATCGGGACCAATCCGGCTTCATCAGTTCCCAGGAACTCATGTCCGCGTTACAGACCATGGGCTACAGATTTACTCAGCCTTTCGCTGACATGCTGGCCGCGAGATTTGGGGATAAACGAGGGGCAGGACTTCCCGTTGATGGATTCATTATGTCGTGTATCCTCATTCAAAAGTTTACGGAAAGTTTCCGGCGAAAGGATGCCCAACAGCAGGGAGTGATTACCATTGCCTATGAGGATTTCCTCACGATGATTCTGCAAGCTTGGGCCTGAAGACAAAGAAATCTTTTTTTTTATTGTCTTTTATACGGCTAAGGTGTGGTGTACTAGTGTTCATTCCGGTTAAAACTCTCTCTTCGATAATTAGTTAAACTAATGTCAACATTGTCTTCTATAATTCTGTACTATGTATTACAAAAGTACCTATCTTAATTTTTACTTTTTTTGACAGAAATTACCGTGCTGCACTTCTATTTAAAATGCTGTATTATTATCACAATAATAGTACACACACAACTTTTATTTAAAATTCATTGCTTTCTGCTATACTTGTGACAACAGTAATAGTTATAATAACGGTTGCATTATAGTGTTCCTATTAAATGATTAAGTATGTCTGTAACGAAGCGAATTTAAAACCCATAAAATAATTAGTTAAGAAATCGAATACATAATATGTATGACTGTAGTATTGCAATGCACATTTACATTGTAAATTGTATCCGATCTGTGACCCATTCACCATTTCCCAATTCAAGTATGCTGAAAAGAAAAGTCAACTACTTTTGTAATTCAATACGAATGTGAAACAGTAATGTAAAACATTAAAGTGAAAAAACAATACAATAAATTAAGCTTCTACAGTATTCATGTTCACTGTAATGTTTCGTTGAAAGTTGGATAAAATAATTATCAAATTATCTTACATGGGTACAGATGTTCATACTTCCCGACATTGACGCTTTTTGAGTGGTACATGTATTCCCTATTTGTTGTAGGACATTCCCTACATGTTCAACGAAACTATATAATTATTATTTATTATGTAGATTAACACGGTAATAAACTTTCTTGAAATATAAAAAAACATTTTTACGGGACATTGTCTTGGTACAAAATATTAGAACAGTACAGATTTGCCACAGTAGGGGAAATCTTGCAAAATAGTTTTGTGAAAAATTTAATAGCATCGATCTCAAGTGCCTCTTGACACAATCAACACTGCGTAACATAACAATACGTTATCAAGCCGTGGATGCTGCCTCACCATGATTAATCCCGTTTCGACTGCACTTCGGAGAGAAAGTCAAAACAACTTTCTCGGAACAATAAATAAAGGATACACTCACAACAAATACACTCACATCTTTTGGCACACGATCAAGATTTCCTGTACCTAATGCCGTGTTTAATTACCCTACAGGATTACCTAGGAGTTTCCTGTCCGAATCATCGGAAGCTTTAACACTGATAACCAAGACTTTTTTAAAACATGAAAGTTTATTAATAATCATTATGGTGTGTTTTCAGCGAGGAAAAAAGTGTATACAATTGGGAGAGTGAGAGATTGGATGGATGTTATTATCAAATTATCATTCGTCATACTTCATGCTGGATGCACCTGTTTTCATATTAAAATTAAGATTTTTATTTTTATTTGTGTTACCGAAACATTGTTTTTTCGATCCACTCAATAGTTATCAAATAATACGGAAGATTCACAATTCTGGCTTCCCTGTAGTAATGTGTGTTCTCCGTTCTCCCTCCCCACAGGCCAACTCCCTACAAAAAAGCCTGAGGATTATTTTAAGACTTCGGATCGGAAACGCTCTCATATATTTTTATCTGATTCCCTTAATCTCTTTTGGTTACGTGGTGTAATTAGAATTTCTTTGTGTCTCAAGAATAACTTTATAGGACGAGAAATTAAGAAATACACTAAACACATTACAGCATGTAGTTGATAAAATCATCACGGAGCTAAGAACTAAACATTAAATATGCCGTCCCTGATTTTTGAACAAAAACCCGATTTTAGTATTACCAACAACCATAACGTCGACAAACACATCTCAAAAGCAAACCATAACGAAATACGAATACCTGTTGACTGGCAGTAATACTAAATACAAATATTGTAACAAAATCATAGAATACCGACGGTATGAGTTGACAATTTTCGCATGAAATCCTATAGAAATAATAGCCTATGTCACACCCTGACACAGTTTATTATGAATTTGCATGAAAGTTTAACATCAAAACCGAAGTTTAGGGTTGGAATTCCCTCAGTAAATATACATAGGTAGCAGAGCTGGGAAAATTTGCTACTGGGGCAGTACCAGAACCACGTACAAGTAGTGACACGATGAGTGAATTACTCATTACCAGCAGACCTGTGCAATTAACGCCTTCGAAATTAATAATTATTAAATACCAATTAACTACTGGGTAATTAAATTTGTAATTATC
>JAQGBT010001448.1:0-32095 GCA_034698585.1 Disparrhopalites patrizii | reverse complement strand
TCGCCCCACATAGTGCTAATGAAGCCGTCAAAATATTACGCACGTTGGTAGTCTTTTATAAGCGTATTGAACGTGTATACGTGGCCAAGGTGCTCTTGCTCGTCGCCATGATCGTGTCCTTGTTCATTGGGATACATTTCCGCTCCGGCACGGCCAGAATAATGTTTGTACTTGGACTCAACGGCTTCATGATTTACGTTGGCCTCTTCGGGTTTCTGTACGGCATCCGCGAGCACGTGAGCGGGCGCGTGAGGGAAGCAAAATTTGTTGTACAAATTTTGTGGGTGGAGAGAAAAGTCATTTATTATCGACGATTGGCGGAGCGATTACATGCGATGGGACACTGCCGGGTGAAGGCGGGAGAATTCGGATATTTTGAACGGGACACATTGCCTCTCTTTGTGGAGGTCGTGATTGTTCAAGTTTGTAATTTGCTTGTGACGTTTTCCACGTAATTGTAGATGGCCAACATTTTGAGGCTATACGAATGTTTTGTTCTATATGCATATTTACACAAAAATAAACGAAATGCTGAAACATTTTTGAGCCTTTGCGTATTATACGAGAAATTGTCTCTCTGATAAAATGTGATTAATAGGAATTAAATATAGCTAAATGATTTCGTTAGTATGTATATGTATGCATATAAGATATTCACCATTGGGCAAAGGAAATAAAAAAAGAGATTTGAGCATATTTCCTAGTGACACAAAATCAAGAGGGGGTGCAACGAAAAAATTGGGATTTTCCGTTTAAAGTTAAAACTCTCTGATCTGTCTAAAAACTTAAATTTTAAAACTTATAAATTCCGTAATTGTGGTCCGATCTGAATAAAATTTGTTTGGCTGGATTTGCAATACAATTTTGTATGAGAAACATGCATTGTTAAAGATAAAAAAAACAGATTTTTTGAAAATTTAAATTTTTTGAATTTGGTGCAAGAAAATTGTCATAACTTAGTAAATTCTTGTTCGGCAAGTTCAAAATTTCGAAAATTAAATTTTTGCCGAAAAATCCTATTTTTTAATATGTATTGGAAAAATCCGTGTAGCTTGCTTAATTCGCATCCGATTCAAACGATTGATATTTTAACGGACTGGCCATAATATTCTGTGTTAAACATGAATATTTTTTTATTTTTACTGATGCGGCAAAACACTTATTTTGCGCTTTAAGGTAAAAACCGGAAGAAAATTTATTTAAAAATGGGACTTTCGAAACTTGGCGCGGGAAAATCGCCGTAACTTGGCCAATCGTGATCGGATCTGGATGAAACCTTTTTTCTAGATTCACAATTAGATTCTGCATGTGATACATTCTTGTAGTGCCCTGCAGTATTGCTGGCTTTGCAAATTGCAAGTTTGCAGTTTGCTGGTTATGTTTACGGTATAATTTCGTGAGGTCAAAATTTGGAGGCGTTTTCAGTCTATTGGCGCTTATATAACTATTTTGTTTGGAAAATGTGCTGGACATTTTTCCCTAATTACGAACCTGCAAAAATGTGTTTACATGTCTGCCATTTTCTCTTCAAAATGTTGTCGTCAATGCTGACCAAGTTAACACATTATTGTTTGCATGCAGTAAATAAATTTATTATATAGTTAATACGGTTTGTCGAAAAATCCACTATTTATTAATCCATTGCGGAGGGGAAATTTCAAAGCTTCCCGCGAAACGTGCGCATTTATTTGGGTAGTTCTATAGCTGCACATGTATATTGGCGAGTTTCTGTAGATGCATAAGTTGTGTCCTTTAACAAAGTAATTATTCAAGGCTGAAATTCGTACCGTTGTTAAACGTGGGGTTGGTCATATAATATTTGACGCCTCCTAAAATCACAAAGCATTTAATAGCGTAACAACATTACATTTATTATGCATTAAGCAAGTTACATATTTATTATTTATATTTATTATTTATATTTATTATTTATATTTATTATTTATATTTATTATTTATATTTATTATTTATTTACTATTTATATTATATTATTTATTATTCCATAAGCATATGAATCTTTTTTGAAATGTGTATATACTCACGGACTTTTTGAGAAGCCTGGAGTGAATTAAATTCTGAAGAATTAAATCCTGTATTATAACTGCCAAAGTTCCTGAAGTCATTGTAAGGTA
Organism: Disparrhopalites patrizii; assembly: GCA_034698585.1. Lineage (NCBI taxonomy): Eukaryota > Metazoa > Arthropoda > Collembola > Symphypleona > Sminthuridae > Disparrhopalites > Disparrhopalites patrizii. Next base: position 29,962 of record JAQGBT010001448.1, on the reverse strand, counting down.
AAGCGCTCTCGTTAAACTGAGCGGCGAAATCGTCACATTTGGCGTAGTGTGATAGCAGAATCAACGCAGTCAATGTGCCGATGACAATAAAATTCGTTCCAAACATTACCACGGAGAAAACCAGAACAAAAGTTTCCTATCCAAGAATATTATTTGAAATAGCGATGTTATCCCTGTAGAACCTTCAATTTGAATTGGTTGAACACAACTATAGTAACACCACGGACAAGATCTTGTTCTAAACCCAGATTTTGAGAATAGAATACGAGCATTTCGCTTGGGATGGCCAAGAATATATATGAAAAATTAAAACAATAGCAATAATAATGAAATTAAATTTGTCCTTGCGGCGTCAGTAAAAATTGCTTGGCTATGGCATTTCTATTCAATGGCAATCGTTTCCGTTTGGCAATTACAGTGGAGTCTCTCTATAACAGCACCCTTTATGACCGCAGTTTCTTTATAACGTCAGGAAATTTGTTGCACCTTTCACACAGAATACATAATAATTGTGTTCTTTATAGCAGCAAAATGTTGGGTTCCGTTAGATGCCGTTATAGAGAGACTCCACTGTACCAGCCGAGGATAGTGATAAATGCAAATTGACAAATATATCGTCGGTGAAGAATCCTTTGTAACCATATCCACCTAGCGATAATTCAGGAAGTGATAATCTCCATTCTGTCTGTGCATAATGTAATCAAATCCATTAGAAATCAAATGGATGTTCTTGGGCCTTGGACGAACCACCGCGCTTGGACGTTCATTTTAGTACGTTCATTTCCGTCCGATCGTACCTTTCATTTTGACAACTACAGTGGAGTATCTTTATAACAAGTTTCTTTATAACAACTTTTCTATATATAACAACATTCTTTTTTCCACAATTCGTACATATAAGCTACATATTTTATGTTCTATATAACAACTTTTCTCTGTAACAATATTTTTCGGCCTTCCCTTCAGAGTTGTTATATAGAGACTCCACTGTACAGTCGACTCTCTCTATGACAGCACATTATCTGCACCACAAAAAGGGTTTTTACAACGAACTGCTATTATAGAGAATTATTTAAAAAATATTAATATTAATTCACTAAGATTATTTTAGGCTTAACTTTGATAATTCTCCAAATTCTAACAATATCTACAAAATCGGGCATAACAACTTTTCCGTATAACAAATATTTTTGCCCTTCCCTTCATGGTTTTTATAGCGAGAGTCCACTGTACGTATATAGCTGTATAATGAAGTTGAAATGCGTATTTATATACAATAATATAGGTTATACTTAGGTACAAATACGAATTATGTGTATAGTAATACGTAAAACTTTGAATTAGTATTATTGACGGCGTCGTAGCATTTTGCAAAAATTCCGAAAAGTCGTCTTGGTGACACTCAATTCCCTTGGATCCTTCGACGCTGTAGGATGTGCAGGGTGGAAGGATGGTATTTCCTGTACAATTATATGGAGATGTATGTAGATAGATATTGGTTAATACCTATACGTATGAACATATGTAGATAATTTTTTAAGCATATCTTATAGCTTACGGGAGTTAAGTGGCAAGCACTGCTATTTAACGTTACATACTTGTCGCTTGTCCTTTCATTATTTACTCCGATTTTTGGCGTTTTGGGCGCTTGTGGAGCTTTCACTTGGACGACATCTATTGGCTCTACTGGTCCAACTGGTTCCTCTGCAGATCTACATAATAATCACAGCCAATAACTATATTCTAGATTTTGACATGCCGAACAAGGAAACGACTCAGCCAAAGTGCCAACTACCGGTCACATCCAAGCAAAAATGTAATCAAAACGGAAGAAAACTAAGGCCAAAGTGAGCCCTTGAACGAAATGAATGCTTCGATTTTTGCAAATAAATATTCAGTTTCCAGTAAGATAATTCATCATTATGGTGCCAGCACTTTTGCTATAACAACGTGTTGTGTTAGTTTGATTGAATTAGTCTCTCAAAAGGAGGAGCAGAAATTTTTTCCGCGTTTAAAGTAACAGTTTTCCACTCCGTATTTATTTACGATTGAATTTTTGCGTACAACATTTCTGAATCTAAAAATTAGGTCATACAAACGGTTCTCTCTATAAGAGCACGCTATTTGCACCCGAAAAAGTGCTCTTATAACGAACTGCTGGTATATAAACAATTAGTTTAAAAAATATAAATGATAATTAAAATTATTTTCAGGCTTAACTTTGACAATTTTTCAAATTCTAACAATATTTACATAATTGGGCGTAAATATTTACTCTCTGACTCTCTCTATAACAACACCCTATTTGCACAAAAAAGTGCTCTTATAACGAACTGCTGGTATAGAGAATTAGTTTAAAAAATAAAATTATTAATTATTCAAGATTATAAAGCCTTTAAGATTATAAGCCCATTAAGATTATAAGCCTGAAACTATAGTTTCAGGCTTATTAATTAATTTTAAAATTATTTTCAGGCTTAACTTTGATAATTTTCCAAATTATAACAATATTTACAAAATTGGGCGTAAAGATTTACATTTTAGTGAGAAAAGAAAGAAATTGTGCTGGTATAGAGAAAAATTTAAAGTTGAAGGGATACCTGACTTGGGCGCTAAAGCTCTTACAGGGAGAAAGTGCTGTTATAGTGAGAGGAATGTGAACGAGTGACGAAAATACCTGCTGTCATAGAGTAACTGCTGTTATAGGGAGTGCTCTTATAGAGAGCGCACTTTGCATGGTAAAGCTGTAGGGGGATTCAGCACTGCTGTTTTAAAGTAAGTACTCTTGTACGGCGGGCTGGTATAGGGACAGTCGACTGTATAGAGACCAATATGTGCAAAGCAGCTGACGCTGGATTTGGCAGCTCTTTAGATATATCGGAACAGTGCAGCATATTGAAATTTGCAGAATTTTCCTGAAACAGAATTTCTTTACTTCGTCTGTATACAGTGGAGTCTCCATATAACAAGTCTGTTTATAACATCATTTTCCTGTAACAACCTTATTTTTCCAGCCCTTCGTAAATGTAAGGTGCATATTTAATGCTCTATATAACAACATTTCCCTGTAACAAGAGTCAGAGTTGTTATATAGAGACTCCACTGTAGTATTTATACGTTGTGGATGCGTGAAAATCCTTCATACGTTGATACCATTAAAATGTCTAATATTAACGTTCAGATTTAGATTTAGATTGAGATTATTTATCAGATTTTGATCTATTTACTCTGATTTTGAGTTGAAATCTTACACATCCTGCGGCCACTTTGGCAAACTAGGCGGCTTCACTGGATATGAAGGATCTGGGGCATCCACAGGGGAAGGAGGCAAGACTGGAGGGACAGGTTGGATATCCCCATCATCGGTGAACCGGTAATACAATGCTTTTGTCAATCCCACAGCAAAGTGAGAATTCGACAGAAATAGTGTCAGCCATATTTGGACTATCACTAACTCCATTGCGAATTGTAGGTGACTTTCAACGATGGGAGCAAATGCGGCTGTGAATACCACACGAACAAAGGAGTTTACAAAGGGCGTTTGGTTTTTCATGTAAATAATTAACCAAAAGGTTTGAAAACAAACGCCAAACAAGTAACATAGCATAATATATGTATTTAGTACAGTGTATATATGTATACAGTATATATATTAGTCTTCATATATTTACACGTGTTACCATGGCTTCGCATACTTGCACATGCTAAATTTAATGCACTAAATCTCATTTTGTGCTTCTCATAAATGGTTGCAAAATTTACGGCTAATGCGGTATTTATAAAGGATGCTGTAAAATTCTTGTATACAGCGGAGTCTCGCTATACCTAACTGCACTCGTTATAACAGCATGTTATGATGATATGAGAAAATTTACGGCAGTTCGTATGTGGAATGCATTGTAAAAGTGTTCTCTGTAACAGCATTCCTTGTTTAACAGCCAAATTTTGGGGTCGGTTGAATGCTGCTATAACGAGAGGCCACTGCATATTACGTCGTTAAACAAGCGCTGATTTTGTGTTCAAGGTTGTATTTGGCAAACGGTACGGTCCATTAATATTCATGCTGAGGGCTCGTGGAACAAAATTTACGGGCCCAAATTTTATTAGCATACGAAAAAAGCAAAAACAATTGTTGTTTTTCACAAGAAATTTATCGACAGAAGGCGGGATAATTAATTAAATCAAGAAATATACGACTTCAGCTCCAGTTTTGTTTACAATCTGGTTTTACACTAGCCATAGTAGACGAACATTAAACGAGTTTTATTTTACACTCGTAATCCCTGCAATGAGTTCATTACTAAATCAATTATGCTATCTTTCGTAGAAATCCGTGTTTTCTATGACAAGAATTATATGGCTTGGACTACTTTTATCCTGATAAAAAAACTTCAAACTTTGTCTCGTTTTTTGTTTATTTCAATCTAAAGTTACTTATTAATGTTATGATTCATATAATTGGTAACTTTACATCGCCCATTTCAACCTTATCGCATTAATTTAAACATGGAAATGTAACATGACGCAGGAGCCGTAATTTAAATAGGAATTTTAGCAAAGAGAACATGTGAACATTTTTAGTTTATTAAGAGAAGACCGTAAATTTTGAAACTATTTAAATCGCGAGCCGAAACAAATATTTGTAACGAAGAAGCCCAAATGTTACCAACAAATTTGCAAGGTATTTTTATTGAGACATTTGTGCGCTAATGCTGTTGAGAAAATTTTGCGCTATCAAAAATCAGAAATTTGTACAAGCGTCGTTTGTAGGCGTTTCTCCGTGGCATGTGGTGCGTAATATTATACGGCTGACCGTTACAAATTCATACTCGTTGTGGAGTATGTACCATACGGCGGCTGCCTAGAGTACAATTGTGTCGTCATTTCTGAATAACAGTGTAAAATTCAAAATTATTGCCACATATAAACTTGCACCATACACTGATTAATAAATTTCGCGCCCATCTCATATAAATTCTTACCTGTCACTCATCAGAATTTTGGCGTAGCCCTCCGGCGCCTCTCTGTCGTCCCAATAACGTCGATGGTGACGGCGGCCGTGATGATGTCTATGGCGCTCCTCGGACGACGAGGAATCGCTGTGGTGATGGTGATGGTGGCCGCCCCAGTCCCAGCCCCAAAAGGCAGAGGTGCCTCCCAGCAGCAGAAAGATACAGCACAATCCGATGGTGATGGACAGCTTCATTTTTCCTATGAAACTCAGACAAGGCTTGCAATTGCTTCACAGAGAATATTCGGTGGTCCGAGTATTAGGAATTGATGCAAAATTCTTACATTACAATTCTTAAGTAGTTTTGCGTTTAAGAATATTATCCATGCTTCATTATTACCGACAAATTTTAAGGGTTTTCCGTTTCTTTGTGCCAACAAACATTTTAGTAGTTGGATGAACAATGAAAGAAATTTTTTGCGCAGTTCGTATAACACCAGCGGTGGGTTCAAAGGAAATTTCATATTAAATTCGGAACCAGTTGTATGGCACATCCTCTAAGTTTATTCCTGCAGGGCATATAGCTAAAAAATTTCCATTGATAGCTGTCCTTGAATAATTATGTAACACGTGAAATAATTTTATTTTTCCTGCATTGCTATCTTGATTTACTGATTTACTGTAGAATATAAAGCGATTTTTGTAGGTTCAAAAGTATACATACTTAATATTGTGCATATGTAATATTATTTTGTGTATGCATCAAAATTTTCCAGTTTGTTCCATTACACAGTCGACTCTCGCTATAACAGCACCCTATAAAGCATCAAATCTCGCTTGTTATAGCGAAAAACTGTTATAGAGAACAGACCTATCTATGTTAACAAATGGAGAAAGTTTTTGAGAGGAGCATTTTTTGCTGCTGTTATAACGAGAGTACTGTTATACAGGAGACCGGTATGGAGAGAGTCGACTGTAGGTTGGAATTTGGAGTATGTAAGCATTAGAAATTTACAAGCTATGCTACATAGAAATTTGCAGTATTTCAAGCATCAAAATATTTTCACCACAGGACCTTCCAGTTTTTACAAGGATGCTCTTGCAACGTTGAAGTTTCAGTGATGAAAAGTGATGAAATCTATTGATGGAATTTATTGATGGATTTTGCTGTTGGAATTTATTTATGGATTTTGTTGTTGGAATTTATTGATGAAATTTCTACTAAAATGCTGCCATAGCCTGATTATTTTTGCACTGTCTACACATGGAAATTTGGCTGCATGTGCGCGCAATATATGTTTTACGAATTTGCAGTTAAAATGCAGACAGCCGAAATTTACTCATACAGTACATTTGCATACACGCCTGTTTAAGAGCCCTGCACAATGTGAATCGCTGCCTGAGTGTGATTATTTTAGGAAATAAATGCAAGAGGAGGTGATAAATAGCTTAATTTCACTGCAATAAGGCATTTGCTTAAAATTTCTCCTATATCAATTATTTCCCTTTTGGAAAACCTTGTGGACATTAGTATACAAATTTGAAGTTACAATTGCTATAGATAAGCTTAACAAAAGAATACCAACTTTATGCATGCATGCGGCAGTGTTCGCCTTTGTCTAGCAAGAGGGTTCATTCTAGTACATAATATGTGTTCGTTTACAAATTTAATGCTCGTGTGCTGGGAACATGGAATTGTTCTTAATGTCTGCACGCGAAACTCCGCTGATGAGCTGCTTAGTCAGTCGAGCGTACTTGTGGATTAATATTTACATACGTCTATTTGTTCTTCTTCGATTGTCTGCACGTGCTAATATAAAATTTGTAGATATGCCGTACGCGCACCAAAAAACGCACCCAACTCTAGCGATTGTAACTTCTCTATAGTCAGGTGTAGACATACGAGCACTATAACTCGTTGGAATGCCCAGAGGTAAGGCGTTCAGAATTGGTAAGTGTTTTTATACAAAACCTTTCCGTTTAAACAATATGGCATGTTAAACGTGTGAGCAGCATCACGTGTTAACATATGGGAGTGAACAAATCAAAACAAACCGATATCGAAATTCCATTACATTCCAGAATTTTCTTCCAGTATGACCTTAATTTTTCCGATATTTCTAGAATCTGATAAAGCATTTCTCATTTTCCTCGTTTTCATTGATCATTTTGTTCAAACTTTATGCGAGGTGCAAAACTGAACTCCCATCCGGAGGTTTTACTCCAAAAAAAATATTTTTCAATTAGAAATAGCAAAACATGAGTGTAAGTATTTGTAAAAAATCTTAATTATTCAGATCCTCTGCTCTTTTGGCAAAATAATTGTTAAACTTAGGAAGTTATCAGTTAAAAAATTCCCCGCGAAAATAGAGAGCCCTTGCCTAAAAAATTATCGTCGTCCTTCTGGGAGTTTCCGCGCCTGAAGATTATTTGCGAACATTTCCATGGCACACTTTTCCAAACATTGTGTCTTATGCCTGAGAGTATATTACGTTAATATGCAAAAAATGTATATGTGGATATTTTCTCATACTCGAATATTCATTATAATATTTAGGTATAATAAGTATATTTATTTATCATAATTAACGATATACTCGTAGTTTTGATGTGTTAACCCCCATAAGTTTAACATGCGATTTTTTTCATGTGTTTTGCGTGATATAATTTTTAAACGGATGGTTTCAAAATACTTAACAATTCCGAAAAGTTAACTTCTTAGCATTGCAACAAGTCAGTGCTCGTAAGTCCACGCCTGGCTATAGAGAAGTTATAAGCGAGTGAGGCGGTTGCGTTTTTTGGCCCGCATACGGTACATGCATATATGTATGTAGACCACGTACGAACTGATAATACTGCAATTTTCTCCTTTTTACGTATGCACACGAACGTTAAACGAATGATTCCCAAAATATCTGGACTTAATTTTGGTCCGTATATATAAGAAGGCATCCAGCCTTCGTTCCTGATAGTAACATACTGCCAGCTTCGGTTACAGCCGAACGTCACGACGGCTTGCCACAATTAGAAAAATAACGCCATCCGAATGGAGTTCCGTCACAGCATCGATATTCTACCATTGGAAGAGGTTGACGAGGAACGTTGGCATAATTGGAGGCAGAGCAGTTGCTGGTTTAGCTATATTGGCATAACAAATGTCTTCGTTTCCAACGGATTCATTACACCATGGCGCATCGGGCGTGATCCGGTTACGAAGCGCTACATTGTTACTACTCCGTTTTATCAACAGGTAAAGCATGCATTAGTAGCAAAATTTTCAGAACAGTATACAGCACGCAAAAGTTTTGTAAAATTAAACGCTCCATCTTTAAATGCAGAAATGTAGAATGTATTTTACTGAAGGCTTACAAATTTGTTCCATCACGTTTTTAAGCATTTTGAAATGGCAATTGTAACCCCTCTAAATGTCAATCGATGCAGGCAATTTTTGTGGCGACGCACTGCCTCGGCTACCTCGTTGTGCGTTTGAGGATTCTCGAGGCCTTTGAATCTATCCAAACCACGACGGAATTCATGCCCTATTTTGACTTCATGATCATCATTGGTTTCTATTCCTTCTGTTTTTTGTCCGACATCGTTTGGTGCGTAAAGGCTGAGGCGGTGCAAATGTTTCTGGATGAACTGCAAAATACCCCGCTACTGCAAATTTCTACCCAGTCGTCATTTCTGGTACAAGCAATTCTATTGTATTTTTAATCACTTTAGCAGCTAATGAAACCATTTCAGTAAAACATTTAGTCAAAAAGTGTTGAGCAGAAATTTGGAAAGAAAATTTGTACGGAGCTAAAATCTGCACACGGCATAATTTAAATCTGCACCGAACAAAAAGTTGCACAAATTTTGACAGGACGAAAATTTGCGCAGGACCAGAATTTGGACAGAAGAAAAATTACAAAGAAATTTGCAAAGGGGAAAATTAATGAACCCAAATTTGATGATATCTTTAGAAATGCTTCGGAGTATCCTTAATCTGGATTTTGTACAGCGTTACCATCTTTTTCTGCGCCTTGACGGGCACCGGAATGACGGAATGGGACAGCGTCCAGTTCCCTGGCGTTGTAAAAGTTGCGACGGCCTCCATTTTTGGCGTGGAAGAACAGACTTGGAGCGATTCGCTCCTCTACCCGCCCCTCCTCTGCCTCACCGTCATCGCTCACATCCAGATCGAGGTGGTCATGATTCTAAACGATATGTTCTCCGTCTCCAACGTTTTCCTCCTCCTCACAATATCCCAGGATTTGCGGAAAGTTGTCTGCCGAAATTCGTTGCCAGATGAAAAGGTTAACGTTGTTCCTTGATAAAATGCGTTTTTACGTCGTAAATGATTATAAAAAGTCCGTTTTTACCATGGCCGAATTAAAATGGCGCTATATTCCATCAACAGATTTTTGAACTTATTGACGCTCAAAAGCGACTCACCCACAAATTTAACGGCGCATTCGGACTGGCTTGCTGCATGTACTCCCTGTACAGCTCTCCGTACTACGCCATGTACCTCATCGAGATCCTCAACTCGTCCGGATTCATGGACAGATACATGAACATCCTCTACCTTTCCTGCCTCTCCTGCGTCCTCTTCGCGTCCATGGAGATCAACAAAACGGTAGGCTTTTTTACTGGCAAAATTCAGTATTGCGTGTATATCCTCGTTTAGGAACAAATAATAACTAAAGGCACGTACAACTCATTGCAAAACTCGCAGCAACTTTGTCTTGTTTCAATTATATTCTGCGGGCTAGACAGGAGCGAGGCGGGATTATCCAGCTAATTTCTGTGCGTGTTTTCAGATTTGTTGTCACTCACTTTTGTTTTTAAGGAATTTTGTTAGTTTATACCAGCGTTTGCCAGGAAACTTGCTATAATTACAAATTATCAATTATGTTCGGATGCTCCTCGAGCATTTATTTACAAATTAGAAAACACAATTGTATTTTCTTTCGAACGCACTACAAATTACAAAATACATCCGTATCTAAATTAATGTGTTTAAATACGTTTTGTAATTACAAAATACAAATAATTACACCTAAAATACGTGTTTTAAATACCAAGTACGAATAATTGTATTTACAATATGAACAGCGGCCAACTAATGATTATACCCCCCCCCAAGCGCCATGATCTAGCAATGCTGCAAATTGGCAATAGGGGAAATCTAGTATAGAGCTTTATTGTGCATGCAGAAAAATGTTTGTTTGCAAATCCGACCAAAATTACTAAAGCTACGGCGGTTTTTTCAAAGCAAGTTAAAAAAATACAATTTTTGGTCAGCCAGATTATTTGTTTCCACGTTCAAAAATAAAAATGTTCTGTTCCTCCATGCACACAGAGCAGGAAAAGCGTGAATCCTGAGGAGAATATTATTGCGGATCTGGAAAAATAATCTGATCAGATCTGGTCCACATTTCGGACACAAAATTGTATTGCGAATCCAGCAAAATAAATTTTATCTAGGATCGGACTAAAATTACGGAAATGGTGGTTTAAAAAAAAGTTTAAAAATTTAAGTTTTTAGAGAGATCAGAGGTTTTTAAACTTTTTTTTAGAAAAACCGCCCTAACTTTTGTAATTTTGGTCGGATTTGAAAACAAAAATGTTTTCTGCATGCATAATAAAATCTACATTGGATTTTTCCTATTGCCATTTTGCAGCATTGCTAGATCATCGTGCTAAGGGGGTCTACTCGTTACATAGTTGGTAGCCTGTGTCGTATGCGTTCATTTGTATTTTAGAGCACAATCAACAAAGTCTATTTTGCCTTGGCGCACTTCTAAAATACAACATATTGCCAAACACTTCCACAAAATCTCGTCTGTTTAAATACAAACTACAAAATACATTTACAAAATATCTGTATTTGAAAATACAAAATTGTAGTTTGAATAGGATGTATATTCGCCATCTCTGATAGTTAGTTTTGTCATTACTTGTACGTACTTTTCGTCACTTTTGGTTCTCAAACGACAATATGTAGATTTGTATAGATGAATAAGTCTCTCGTGTGTACTTATTGTACTGTTGTTGAAAGGCCAGTGAGCTTAAACGATGGATGGGTCGGAATGAGCGCATGCTTAAATTGGAGCACCAGCGTCTGGCCCTGTTCATAGATGACATTGAATGGGAGAGATTTGGACCGGGTACATTTTTCGTCCTGGACAACGGCATGGCTGGAGAGGTAGATTTTTGTCATTTTCTGGACAGAATACTGATTTTGTCGCTAATTCCAATCGGTAAAGATTGAAATTTTTATTCCGTTACAGTCGACTCTCCCTATACCGGCACTCGTTATAAGAGTACTTACTCTGTAACAGCAGTGCTGAATCCCCCCTACAGCTTTACGATGTAAAGTGCGCTCTCTGTAAAAACACTCCCTATAACAGCAGTTACTCTATAACAGCAAGGTATTTTCTTCCCTCGCTCACTTTTTTCTCACTATATAACAACACTTTCTCCATATAAGAGCATTATCGCCTAAGTCAGGTACCCTATCAACATTAACTGTTCTCTATATATAAAAGCACCGGAACTCTATACCAGCACAATTTCTTTCTTTTCTCACTAAAATGTAAATATTTACGCCTAATTGTGTGAATATGGTTAGAATTTCGAAAAATTTCCAAGTTATGCCTGAAAATCATCTTAATTAATTATTATTAATATTTTCATAGCCAATGCTCAATACCAGCAGTTCGTTCTAAGAGCATTTTTTCTGTTGCGGATAGGTTGCTGTTATAGAGAGAGTCAACTGTACTGAATTCAAGTCTCACCTGAAGTGTCTTATTTTTCCAGGTTGTCAGCCTCATTCTCACTCTGGCTATGATCACCATTCAGATGAAATGAAATGCTGTGCAAGTCTACAACAAGAAACAAATGGAAATAAAAAATTTGGAGAACAATCCTTTCATTTAAATTATTCTGAAGTTTTATTATTTATTGCATCTTATTTATCATGTTTACGTATTGATTTCAGCGCTAAATATTTAATAATGATTGCAAGGAATTAGTGTATTTACATGCCAAAATTAGCTAAATTAGTGAATTTCAAGATTAATTTTAAACGATTTTTGAAATGGACGGAAATATAGCCAGCGAATCTCCTGGCCTTTCTGGTACAAATATATATACAGTGGAGTCTCTGTATAACAAGTCTGTTTGTAACAACATTATTTTTCCAGCCCCTCGTACATGTAAGGTGCAGATTTAATATTCTATATAACAACTTTTCCCTGTAACAATATATTTTGTCCTTCCCTTCAGAGTTGTTATATAGAGGATCCACTGTATATACATATGTATGTCCTTGATATATGTCTCACAAACGCTAATTAAAATTAGAGAGAAAATTATTTTTGCTGCAACAAACGTAGATGTTCTTGCATTTCCTGATTTCTGTACATTTTCCTCTCACAGTTTATTAGTAGTCTAAACAGGTTCTTCAATTTCCCATGGCACATCTACATATGTATACGCGCATACTATGCTCTACAGAGAACAAACGTACAAGGAAAGGCTCACGGGGAAAGTTTGAGACCATATAATAGCTTCAACATACCGTATGTTCGGGGAAAAACGCAAGTAAACACACGTTTTTACCTATTTAAAACTGGGTTTTTGTCACCATTTTGCTCCATAATTTACCATATTCTGTGTAAAAACATTCTGTTTATAGCAACGGTAGTCATCCCGCTGTTGAATGTTGTAATAGATAGACAATGCATCTCAACACAACCCCTTGCTTTACGTACATTCATGTAAATAACCGGGTTACTGCACAAGTTCCCGAACTTCGATGCTATTCATCATGGCATTTAGTATTTCATTTGTATAGCAGGGTTATGTACAACAGCATATGCCATATAATGTTCCAGAGGTACGCTGTGCTCAGAGGTGTCCAAAATACTTTAGTTCTAAATACTAATTACGAAATACACTCCAAGGCTTTAATTACACATTATCAATTACATTTGGCTGCTCCCCAAGTATTTAATTTCTATTGCTAATTGTATTTTATGTTGAACACAAAATACAAATTACAAAATACAGCAGCAGCTAGTAATGTATTTAAATGCAATGCACGCTCGACCAGCTGGTTGAGAGTGCATTGTGCTTGCACGGAGCGATTGGTACCTTTAGGGCAACTGTCACCGTTAGGCGGACTGACCCTAGTACCCATGTTTCTGATTTGTTAACGCCCATATGTTAACATGTGATTTTTTTCACGCGGTTCACATCCTATAATTTTTAAACAGAAAGGTTTGGAATCAAAATATTCACAAATTCTGAAAGCTTCACTTCTTAGCATTCCAACAAGCTAGTGATCTCATGTCTGCACCTTGTTTTAGAGAAGTAATAAGGAGTTGAGCCGGTTGCGTTTTCCGGGAAACATACGGTATATTATACATACATTACATACAGTAATGCATATGCACATGTACATCATATGACGAGAAAATTTGATTGAAACACGAGAAATGAGTGGGAATTGTTGATAGCTATTAATTTCTCCAGCTGAATTTGAAATGCTATTGGACCGTGGGAAATCCGTGGAAGATTTTCCAATTTCCTCTCACATGCTTGTGCCATTGAAGTTTATAAAAAGTTGGTCTAAGTTTGGAAACATTTTATGTAGAAATTTTTTTAATTCTAGAAATAGAGAAGCAGCATAACGTCGTCCTGTTTACATTTCTATACGGAAAGTTATTTGTGCTCAAAACAATCCCATTGGGTAATTTCCATGATGGACACTCGTAAATTCATCCAGACGTAGTTTGGGCTATCAACGGATTTCCAGGTTGCTCAGTAAAATTGTTATTTTTTTATTCACGACTTTCTTGTATGTTTTCCTTAATTCTGGAATTTTTAAAACACTCTTATTTCCACGTTGGGATTGTTATATTCGCTGCTAACTTTTGCATCTTATTATTTCGTTCTGGGTAATTCTGTTTACAATTTAGAAATTTCTACTCAGAATTTAAAAATTTAATTTAAAAATGTAAACATTTAAAATAATTTCTACTAGTATGGTACAGTCGACTCTCCCTATACCGACCCTCCCAACAAGAGCACGTACTCTATAGCAGCAATGCTGAATCCCAGCTGCAGCTGCACCATGTAAAGTGCCCTGTCTATAAGAGCACTCCCTATAACAGGAGTTACTCTATAATAGCAGTGTATTTTCTTCCCTCGCTCACATTCCTCTCACTATACATATAACAACACTTTCTCCCTATAAGAGCATTAGCGCCCAAGTCAGGTATACCTTCAGCATTAACGTTTTCTCAATAACAACACCGAAACTCTATACCAGAACAATTTCTCTCTTTTCTCACTAAAATGTAAATATTTACGCCCAATTTTGTAAATATTATTAGAATTTGGAAAATTATCAAAGTCAAGCCTGAAAATAATCTTAATTAATTAATATTAATGTTTTGTAACTAATTCTCTATACCAGCAGTTTGTTGTAAGAGCTCTGTTGCTGGTGCAGATAGGGTGCTCTTATAGAGAAAGTCGACAGTACAGTGGACTCTCTCTATAACAACTCTCCTTATAACAACTTTTTCTCTATGACAACTTTATTTTCCCGCCCTTGGTATATGTAGTGTACATATTAAATGTTCCATATAACAACTTTTCCATATAACAACCATTTGAGCCCTACCCTTCAGGGTTGTTATAGCGAGAGTCGACAGTATGTGAATTGTTTGATTTTCCAATTTTTTAACTTACTACAGTGAAGTATCTCTATAACAAGTCTCTATAACAGCATTTTCGTATAACAACATTATTGTTTCCGCCCTTCGTACATATACAGTGGAGTCTCTAGAAAACAAGTCTCTTTATAACAAAATTTCTCTGTCACAACTTTATGTAAGATGCATATATTTAATGTTCTCTATAACAACTTTTCCCTATAACAATATTTTTCGCCCTTCCCCTCAGAGTTGTTATATAGAGACTCCACTGTAACGTATATATTTTATGTTCTATACACAACAACTTTTCCTTGTAACAGTATTTTCTGCCATTCCCTTCAGTGTTGCTATAGAGAGACTCCACTGTAATTTGCATTATTATCAATTTAGAATGCCCATAAAGAGCCTTCAAAATGAAGTTACAAATCCCACCATCTTTTTGGGCTGCAATTCCAACGATATTTCTAATTCTGGATTTGCCCCAGACAAATTTGGCAGCGGCGGTGGACGCAAATGCGACGAGAGAACTGATTTTAACGCCGTACATAAAAACCGGAAATTTAGACATGGCCCGAGCAGCTTCCGAAGACAATTTTGACCGATCCAAAATCAAGAATTCCGTTCCCGTCAAAAGCTTCAGTGGCTACTTGACGGTCAACGAGACAACGGACTCAAATCTCTTCTTCTGGTTCTTCCCCGCCATGGACAGCCCTGCAATCGCCCCGGTCATCCTCTGGGTCAACGAGTCCCCGGGTCAATCCTCCTTGGCCTCAATTTTCCTGGAGACGGGCCCATTCTCCGTGGGGGAAAATCAGGAGCTCCTGCCCCGCCAGGCGAGTTGGACCCGGAATTACTCCATGCTGTACATCGATGCGCCCGTGGGGAGCGGATTCAGCTACGCCACCGAAGAGGAAGGATTTGCCCTCACCTCCGACGATGAGGCCGATGAGGTGTATGAGGCTCTCCTCCAGTTTTTTACAATCTTCAAGGAATACCAATCACTGGACTTTTATCTGGCCGGGAAGCAATACGCAGGCGCATTTATCCCTCACATCGCCAGCAAGATCCACGAGGAAAATTCGAAGGATCCGACAGTCAAAATCAATATGAAAGGATTCATCTTGAGCTCGCCTTGGTTGGACATTCCGAATCAGTCGATGTACGCCAGGTCCTTCCACGACCTCGGATTGGTGGACGAGCGGGAACGAGACGAAATTTTGGCGCTGGAAGAAAAATTCCAGCACCACGTGGCAACCGGAAACGTCTTCGGCGAACTCGGATTCATCGACACCGTCATCGTTTCAAAGGACTCCGCCCTGGCGAAATACACGGGATTCGAGTCCCTCAAAAGTGCGATTAAAGCCAGGGATCCGCCGGAATTAAAGTACTTTGAGAAGTTCATCGAGAGCCAGGAAGTACAGAATTATTTGCACGTGGGCCTGCACCAGTTTGTGAAGGAAAATTGGAATACGTTCGCCTTTTTTGTTGGGGACTTTTTCACCTCGCATGTGGACAAGCTGGAGAGTTTGCTGGACAAGGACTACAAGGTGCTCGTGATTGCTCCGCAGTTCAACCTGAGAATCAACCCCGCGTCCGTGGAGCGGGTCCTGAAGGGGTTGAAATGGAAGGGGTTGGAGGATTTCAAGGGGGCCCAGAGGACCGTTTGGAGGTCAGGGGGAGATGTGGCGGGGTATGTGAGGCAAAGCGGGAATCTGGTCCACGTCCTTCTGAGGAATGCCGGGGCGAATGCCTTCATGGATCAGCCGGAATGGACTCTGGACTTGCTGGGACGGTTTATTCATGATCGAGGATATCAGTCCTAATAAGTTTTCTGTCCCACCCGTCATGTCCGGCAATAAAAACGTATACAGTGGAGTCTCCATATAACGACTCAGAAGGGAAGGGAAAAAATATTGTTATATGGAAAAGTTGTTATATGCATATGGAACATTAAATATGCACCTGACATGTACGAAGGGCTAGAAAAATGATGCTGTTATAGAGAAATGTTGTTATAAAGAGGCTTGTTATAGAGAGATTCCACTGTACAGAGGAATGTACATTTCGAAGCCCTAGTTTAAGTTTGTATTTATGTACATATAAGGAAGTATATGAATATCATGCATTTAATAAATTTGTTAATTTGTATTAAAACCAAGGTATGTCATCCGTATCGGTATTGGAATTCAAATCGGAATTATATTCATATTTTTGTCAGAAAAATATTTTAATTGGAATTCATAATTACAAATACATCCGAAAAAATTCGTATTCGAAAGTTTTTGTCATACACTAATCCGCACTTGCTAGCACAGTTTCCCCGGTGAACACAAGGAAAGCGTTTGTTTTTAAAAACATTTTCCATATAACATCTAATTCATGTAACATGAAATACAGCGGACTCTGTCTATAACAGATTTTACTCTACAACAACTTTATTGTTCCGACCTTCGTATATGTTTGCCCGGGTCTAATTTCATTCCTGAATATTGCCACCAACCGACGCCAGCCAAAAGCCATCAAAGTCAACCAGATTTGGGAATACAACAAATAAGCGGGAAATGGCATCTTTTATAGAACAAGCAGCAGTCAAATTTTGAATGATCGCAATATTCAAACATAGCGCTGTTGAGCTAAATGCTGAATGAGCTGTTGGTTATTAATCAAATTATAAAACCGGTTTTACCATAGACTTTTAGTTTCTACAGATCACAGTTGAGCACAACGACCAAAAGGCTGATGAAGACTCACGTGGAAATAAACATGAACAGCGCCATCTTTGCCGACGTCAACTACTGCTACAAATGCTGCTTCATCCTAACCGTGATTGCAGGAATGTTCGGAGGCATCATCCAGTCCTCCAAGAGGGGCATTATGTTAACAATGATGGCTTAACAGGTTGCCGCCTTCTACATCTTCATGTTCGAGAATCTCTATCAGACCAATGCGACCGTCGTCAGTTCCAGGGATACCACTCGAAATGCTGTAGAAATGCTTGCAAGAACGACTGGAGGAATGCTTTCGCTAAAACAAACCGGGAAACGAATGAGAGCGATGGCGCCCGCGTGCTGCAGCGTTCGAGTTGGATCCTTCGGCGTATTTGATCAAATGACCGTGCCAGTCTTTCTTGGCTTTGTGTACAATCAGGTCAACAGCTTGCTTATTGCCTTTTCTTAACCCTTTTATTTGACTCGCGTATGGTCCAACAATACAGTCGACTCTCTCTATAACAGCACCATATCTGCACCAGAAAAAGTGCTCCTCTAACGAACTGCTGGTATACAGAGTTATTTAAGCATAATAATATTAATTAATTACGATTATTTGCAGGCATAACTTTGATAATTTTCCAAATTCTGACAATATTTACAAAATTGGCTAAATATTTACGTTTTAGTGAGAACAAAAAATTAGGCTGGTATAGAGTTCCGGTGGTGTTATAGAGAAAACGTTAATGTTGAAGGAATACCTGACTTAGGCGCTAATGCTGTTATAGGAAGAAACTGTTGTTATAGTGAGAGGAATGCGACCGAATGAAGAAATTACCCTGCTGTTATAGAGTAACTGCTGTTATAGGGAGTGCTCTTATAGAGAGCGCACTTTACATGGTAAAGCTGTAGGAGGGATTCAGCACTGCTGTTATCCAGTAAGCGTTCTTATAGGGAAGGTCGGTGTAGGGAGAGTCGACTGTATTATTATTCAAGAATAATAACATTCATTTTGTGACTTCCGGACTGATTTTCTACTTCAATGGACAATGAGCCTATTGTTGCGGTCAAAAGGAGGTGAAAGGGAAAGCATGAAAGCATAGGTTAGCGGAAATCATATTTCCCTTTTTAACAGAATAGGTTAATGTACCAAATTTTGGTCGGTGACACCGATCTGCACCTGCCAGCACAGTTTCCCCGGTGAAGGCAAAGATGCGGGTTCTTTCTGGTGTCGTGTTTCTTGGGGCGAAATTTGGATCCTTGTCCCTCTTGTGTCTGTTCACAATGGTTTGGCAAGTGAATGGATCCTCTCCGGCTTGGATAGCAGATTGCCGGGGCGTGACCTTCAACATTTCCGGGGACTGTTCCAACGGGATTTACTGGTTTGAAAAGGCTCACGTGAGTCCAAATTCCGAAATTTGCATTTGCGTCAACGGCGTTTGGGCGCTGAGTTCCTCTTTCTGCGATCTGGATACGTTGGTTCTGGCAGGGCAGGGGGATTGTTTTTCGATCAGAAAGAAGGTACAGATTTAATATATTTCCAGCTTGAAAAATTTCAACTTACGGAGAAGATATGTGTGCTTATAAAAATAAGATAAATGAGGAGTGGCAACGATCGATTCCGATTTTTCGATTTATTTCGACTTAATTCAATTCAAATATTTGAAAATTTCATTCGATTCGAAACCGGGAATCGAATCAAATAATTCGATTAAAGAAGTACAGTGGAGTATCTCCATAACAAGTCTCTTTATAGCAACATTTCTATATAACAACATTTGGTTTTCCGCCGTTCGTACATGTAAAGCACATATTTTTTGTTCTATAAAACAAAATTTCCCAGTAACAATATTTTTACTCCTTCCCTTCAATGTTGTTATAGAGAGACTCCACTGTAAATAGGAACATAAAATTTAACTGAAATTCGATTAATTCTATCCATTATCGATATTCTTCCAAAACAGAGCAATAACCATCAAAATATACAGTGAAGTCTCTCTACAAGTCTCTTTATAACAACATCTCTCTGTAACAACACAATTTTTTAGGTCTTCGTACATGTAAGGTGCATATTTATTGTTCTATATAACAACTTTTCCGTGTAACAATATTTTTCGTCTTTCCCATCAGAGTTGCTATATAGAGACTCCACTGTATAGGAACAAAACTCAACGGCTATTTGCATTTTTTAGAAGCGGCAAATTATTAGACTTCATTACAGAGGAGTCTCTCTATAGCAACTCTCAAGGACAGGGGAAAAAATTGTTACTGGGAAAAATTGTTATGTACAGAATTGACGGTGTACTTTACATGCGTGTACGAAGGGCAGAAAAAATAATGTTTTTATATAGAAGTGCTGTTATGAATAAACTTTTTATAGAGGGACTCCACTGTATATGTTTTTTTGCAAAATTTCACAAGAAATTTCACAACAATAATAAATTTTTTGGATCGTCTGAATCATGATTCGATTCAATCCATGGCATGAATCGAACGAAATCAAATCATGTACTTCATGAATATGATCGAATTACAAACATCGATCCGATTCGGACGTTGAATCGTATCGAACTAAAAATGTATCAAATCGGATCGTTGCCATCTCCAAAATAATTCATTGCTAAAAGACATTTTATAATCAATAATTGACATTCACCAGATCAGAAAATTGACCAAGCTCAGTGAGAATTTGCAAAGTGCCACATCGCAGTTTGCATCGGAACGAAGAAAATTTACGTTCGAGCCTCTCCCAAGAACGGAAGTGCCGGGGGATCAATCCTTGGTCATTGTTAGGGTCAACCCTTCCACGGATCTTTTTTACAAGGGCACCCATCAACAAATTTGCCTGGATAAACACCGCGAAAAGTCATTGAGCTACTTTTCCTTCAGGAACGTCCTTCGGCAATTGCGCGGACTTGTTCCATCGAAGCCCGTGTCAATTATCCGGATCACTCCCAGAAGTCCAAATAGTTTAGTTCAATTTCTTGAAATTGAAACCACCCCAAATGGTAGCGTTTGTGCCAATCAAAATTCAGTCCGAACCGAGACGGTCCAATCCCAAACGGTAGAGCTTGGTCCGGGAGAAGGAATGTTTTTGGGTTCCGGCAAAATGATATCTTCCGCGCTCTCCGATGGGAATTGCAGCAGGGCAACATGCACTGCCCGCGAAAAGGCAAGAGTCCGACGACAGGCCTACACGGATCCGGAGATTGAGGTCAAAGGATTTTTCGGGGGCAAGAGTCTCCTGGAGTTTGATTTGGCGGCCCAGAACGTCCGCGTGATCAAGTCGGAAATGATGTTCCTAAAGGATTATGTCAAGAATTCGGAGACTCAATTGGAGGACAAGAACTTCCAGTTTATGCGCATGGCCAGACATATCCTGAATTCCGTGTGCCCTCTGGCGGAAGTCCCCATCGCGTTTACGAAGAGCATCACCCGGATCTTCAAGTACTTGACGGTGGATCAGCGGGAGGACAATCTCTATGGGTCGATGGAGGTGGAAAATGGGACGTTCAATCGGACGATGGATATTCTGGGGCAATGCTACAATGAGTCCGAGCCCTACGAGTTCATCATCGAGGTGGCTGTTAAGGACTGCGTGGAAAATGTAATTGTTTTTCTTATTCTTGAATACCGTCCACTTTCTCTATAATGTGCCTCTCTATAACGGTTTTCCTATATACTCTAACCGTTTTCACCATACCGCGCGAAACATTACCTTTTGAAAATTCCCTCTCCATTACAGTTTTCTCTATTACAGTTTTGTCTCCATACGCGGAAATTTTGAATCCCATGTCATTCAGTCTCTCTCCCTGTAACGGATTTTCGACTCTCTCTATAACAGTGTAGCAAAAAGGACCCACATTTAACCGTCATAGAGAATAACCGGTATAAAGAATAATACAAGATCGCTATGGAGGAAAACATTTATTGGCCGAATGGAGGCGGATTCAAAACGCCCCGTTATAGAGACAAAGCTGTAATAGAGGAAACTGTTATAGAGAGTGAATTTGTCCTAGTAAATCTCTCAGACGCGTTTGTGAACACAGTTATAGTGCGAAAACCATTATAGGGAGGCCCGTTATAGATAGAGTCGTCTGTTTAGGGACTAAAGATCTCTATATTCTATCACAATTATTTAAATTTTGCAGTTAAAGAAAAGTATCGAGGTATCCGAGGAAGACACTGGAGACGACGCGGCGGGCGGGGATAACGCTACCAATTCAGCACCAGCTGGAGAAGAAACACCTGCCGGAACGAGAAAAAGAAGGCGCCGGGCAGACGGCGACGAAGGTGACGCTGAAGAGACGCAAGCTCCAGCCCAGGCGGATAGTGTTTGCACCTGTTACAGGAACTACACTGGAGTCAAATTAAACGAAACCACCAACAATACCTGCTCGCCCGAACTCGTGGATCCGGGGAACGCCTGGGGCTACGATACGATCAATCCGGACTTTCTCGTGGAGACGATGTGGAAGATCTTCCAGTTTGCACATTACCAGTGTGCCAAGTACTTCGCGGCGGATGGGATGGATGCCAGCATGTTCTTTGAGAGGGTGGAACGCCTCTTCACGGCCGACATTATTTATCGATGGTGAGACATTTTTTGGAAAGCGAAATTTAAATGGTTAGGCGTGGCAGCGATCCGATTTGATTGTTTTAAGTTGGATGCGTTTCAAAGCCCAAATCGAGTAGTTTGCAATTCGGTCCGATTTGATTTAAAAATTCTCAGTTCCATTCGTTCCAAAGTCTAAATCGTATTTAATTTCGCAATTCCGTGGGATTTGAGTACAAGTTTCAGTTCGTTTCGTTCCAAAGTCCGAATCGGATCAAAATTTGAAATTTGGTCCGATATGATTAATAAATGTCAGTTCGATTCGTTTCGAAGTCCAAATTGGATCAAAATTAGAAATTTGGTCCGGTATGATTAAAAATTTTCAGTTCGATGATATCGAAAATCCGAATCGAATCAACATTCGCAATTCGATACAATTTCGCTACAAATTTTTCGTTCGATCCGTTTCAAAGCCCGAATCGAATCGAAATACGTAATTCTATCTGATGCAGGATGCAAATGATCCGATTCGGTAATACTTACCGTTGATTTGAATGGGCTGCAAAATTTTGATGGCTATTGCTCTGCTTCGAAAGAATATCCAAAAAGTTGGTCTTAACTAATGGATTGAATGAATCAAATTTCAGTTAAATTTTAGGATCCGCTTTACGTCTGGAATCGAATTATTTGATTCAATTCACGATTTCAAAATTTTAAAGTATTGATTGAATTGAACGGATTCGAATCGAAAATTCCGATTTAGAATCGAATCGTTGCCTTCCCTATTGACATAGATATAATTCCGGACAATGATATTATGCTTTATTTTTTTGGAAGACAATTTGTTTTTTTCAGCAAAAGAATTTTTTTTCAGAAACAAAATGTCATGAAATGAAAATTTTTTTTAAGCATTTAAAAATATGTACTTTCAAATTAGAGAATTCCTTTTTTTTAAATTTAGTTTTTGGTTGAAATTTTGACGCAAACTTCAAAAAGTTTGACGAATGTTTAATTTCAACAGATTTTTATTTTTGTTTAATTTTGCTTTTCTAAGTAAAGCTGTCACGCATTTGCATGTCCAAACTAATTTGTTATTTAAACATTTAATTTTTGAGTGCGCCGACCACAAGTTTCGGCACAATAAAGCTGATGTGTTTGTCTCCAGTAATAATAGATATCTATAGACAAGGATACAAATATGAGCCTTCAAATATTAACTACGTGCGACATGTCACTTTTATTTGAAGGGCCAAAGGGAACGAAATTTCCCAGAAGACCTGGGAGTATTTTTACATGGGCTATCACCTTCCATCCATTGCTCGGGGATTGGACACTTGTCTCTGCGCAGCCCAAGCTTGGTCCGACTACCCCAGACCGATGAACCGACCAAGGATCCCCGTTTTTCGGCGAAAAAGAAGTGTAGATGAAACTTCGGATAAAGACAATGAAATTAATCTTCCTACCAAGGCGACACCCACATGTTTGAAGCACCAATGGGATCCGTTGCAAGTGGTGGATGCGACCGAGTCTTGCAATTGAAGCCGTTGGAAATACCAGCGTCTAAATAAGCTTAAAAATTAGCCACAAGGAAAAGATGCCTTTTCTATTTTATATATAGCTTAACATTCGGAGGGAAACTGAAATATAATCGTGCAATTAATAAAGCTTGGAATTAATAAAGCTTGCTATGGCTGCGGTACATTCGTTTTTCATTTTAGGGTTTGGCATCCAAACCACTTTCGAATCGCAGTCATTTCCATAACAAACCATCATTACTTTACTTTAACTTTAAACCACAATTTAGGACATAATTTAATTGCAGTCGACTCTCCCCATACCGGCCCTCCCTATAAGAGAACTTACTCTACAACATCCCCCCTACAGCTTTACCATGTAAAGTGCGCTATACCAGCAGTTCGTTATAAGAGCACTTTGTCTGGTGCAGATAGGGTGCTCTTATATAGAGAGAGTCGACTGTATTAAGGAATTTTCTGCTGGACAAATTGTAGGTATACGTGCGGCCTAACCTAAGCTAACCTAACCTAGCGTAACCTGACATAACCTATATAACCTTCGCATACTTCTCTCTCTACAACTGTTTTTGCACTAGCGTTGAATCGCCCCGTTTAGCCAGCTTTTCTAGAATGATTTTAGGCCACGCCTTTGCATATTTCTCGTCGTATACCGATTTTTCTTTAATTTCGAATCCCCTGCCGTTCCATGTTTTCCGACTAGATGCTATTTTATCCCATATGTGTGCTTTTTCTAAACCATTACGGAGAGAATTGACTCTATTTGCAATCTCTTTCTATAGATTATGCCTGAGAAGAAATACAAATACGTTGGTTAAGCCTCACGTACAGTGGAGTCTCTATATAACAAGTCTCTTTATAACAATATTTCTCTATAACAACATTATTTTTCCGCCCTTCGTACATGTAAAGTACATATTTTATGATCCAGGTAACGACTTTTCCCTGTAACAATATTTTTGGATCTTCCCTTCACAGTTATATAGACTCCACTTTGTAGAAATGAGTTGCGACAACGCCATCTACGTCGCGGAACGCTTCGTAACTTCGCGACTCTTCCGTTATATTTCCAGGCTTGAATTACCTGCATTACGCTTTTACCTGGTATAAAAAAGAAAACAGTTACTTTATCATACACTATACAATACCAAATCCATAAGATCGTTAATATAAATTGGAATAGTAATATTTATATGTTAAATAATTATTGTAGATTGGTATCAGTAATTTTCAAACGGCAAGTAGCTACGATATAATAGATGCTCTTGAACATTCACTGCAACTGTTATGTATTTGTGATCCTCGGATTAATAATTTTTCATGCAAGCCGCTAGGGTGTCCATAGTTACCTTTCACAAATAGGCAAAGTTTGTAGAGAATTATAACTGTGGCTTTCCTATTTTTTTTATGTACAACTCTTGTTTATTTAATCCGACGTATTATTGCAGCCTTAGCTCGAAATATGCAGTATAGTTATTTAATGTTGGATCAAAACACAATCCAAACGTGTGCATTCAGGATTACATATAACGTAACACAGATTTTTTTTGCACGTACATCACAACTTGATGTTTGCATTAAACGCTTTACCAGTGACTGCAGTAGAGGTATTCCCGTTGGCCGATTTAATAAGCAGATTTGCTTAACAAATGAGCAAAATTGTACCTCGCCATTGCAATGATGCGCAATGTAAGCTGCCAGACGGGGAAACAGCGCAATTTATGTTGACGCAAGTGCTCCACTTGAGGATGAATTCCCTGGCTATTGTAATTACTCTCCTGTTATGCATGAATGGCTCGAAAAATACATGGCTGCAGGTATAAAATTACGATAGTTAAATGTCCCGTTGCTATAGTAATATTGTGTGGGCAAACTTTATTATTATAAGATTGCTATTTGCTTTTTATATAATATTATATTATTGTATCTACTACAATATGTGGAGTTTTTCAGTCGAAATAGTGGGATGGGGAATAGTCGGATCTCTGATGTTGTTATTAGTGGCGTATGCTAATATGTATATGAATTAATATGTATAGGAATTAAAATCTTGTGTGTAAGAAATATGAACTTGTTCCAAGCGACAGTTTTTGAGATAATGATATATTCTTTGTAATGTGAAAATAGTGTTGATATGATTGATACTAGGTTGCAGATATTATTATGTCACTGTAATAATCATAATATTAAAAGTGCTGTTACAGTGATGTTGCAAGTTGCATAGTACTATTGAAGAGTACTATTGCATTGAAGAATACTAATTGCTAATACTCATATTTAGAATGAAAAGAATTATTAATACAGTAAAGTATTATATAATAAAGCTCTTAATATTTACATAATACCTTTGACTTCTAAGGGTACTTTCGAGTACGTTTTTACTTTTTTAACAACGATAGTAGCATTGCCTTGTTGTCGATTCAACTAACTAGCGGCAGCAACTTTAATTCAAAAATTCACCAGCTCCTTAATGTCATTGCTCTTTTTTGCATGCAGAAACAAGTTTTGCAGATCACACGAGGTTCGCTCCCCCTTCTTCAAACACCGTGACCATTGGCTTCACGATCAATGTTAGATAAATTCAATTCGCACACTTCTATGATGAATGAAATTGAGGAAAGTAATATGGAAAACAACAACGACACTGCAAACTTGCTGGCTTTTCCCGATGAACATCAGGACGATTTATTTTCGACTCTTCCATTATCATCAAGGCACCACCCGTACATTGCTCGAAAGACCATCCAGTCGAAATGAATGAAGAAATACCAAATCCGCAAAAACCGAAAACAAACATGCCACAACCATTTCCATTTCGTATTCCAAGACAGGGACCTGGAAAAACACCACGCAACCTTGTGGTTAGCTGCAACAGTAATTATTTTTACGTGAATACCAAAAGTATTATGAAATTACTTTATGTGTCATATGATACAGAACGAGGAATCTATTCGCTCAATGCCGCTTTCAAAATACAGTGGCATAGTTTTGGCAGAGCTAAGGAACAAAAATGGCATTCAATCACCCTTACGTTACAATCAATTTATACATGCCACCAGTGCGCACTATGCAAAAATCGATCCATCTAACGACGACGAATACGGAATAATTTGGAAAAAACTCGTAATTGCATACGGGAATCTAGCAAACAGTACAGAAACTGAAACAACTGATAATAAACAAAAAAATATAAATTCATATTCAACTCTCATTATTCAATGTTGCCATCGCTGTACATTTTTATTATAAGCTGATTTTCTAATATTTGTCCACCGAAGCAGGTGAGTACAAAAAGATTCAGCGGGAATCAACTTCTAAGTTCCGATGGAACGAAGAAGGAGCGAACACCAAGTGTTAAATCAACGAAAATGGTGCTAACACGAAGTGACAATGAAACATCGAAAGAACCGAACACGGGAGCAAGGCGTAGTGCCACTGAAATTAGATTGCGAAAAACCTTCAACGAAAGTAGCAGAAAAGACCGCTACAATCAAAAACAAAAAGAGAAAGCTGCTTTACTGAAATCGTTTAAGCATCGTAACCCTCCCCCTGAAATCCTTGCGCTGCATGAAATTATCAGTTACGGGAAACAGCCGGCATAAAATCATCCGAACCATATTAGCACAACGTATTATTGGTAGTAATAAGTTCTTAGGCAATAGGTTTTGATCTAATAGACTACTCTTAACAATAATGCATTCTTATATAGGGTCTTGTACGGATGCAAGTTTGTGGAATTTATTAGTTTAGTGGTACCTATCTTCATTTCGGAAAGCAATATGATTATTTCGCCAGGTGACAAATACCAGGTGACACCCCTGTCAAACATTAATGACTTACCTAATCCTAATCCCATGAATTCCAGACACAACCGCGGTAGACCTGCCCAAATTGACCACGATGTAATGGCGAAACACAAAAGTGGTATGCTTTCACTTATAGATAAAAGCAACGACAACAGGGAAACGTTAAAGGAGTTGACGCGTCTGACCCAAAGCGCCGTGAACTCCTGGTCCAAGGGGTTAAGGTCCAAACGATGGAATTGTATCCTTTACTGATGGAACAAGAATATATAACTTAGTTTTAAACAATAGAACTATTTTAATTACATATATATATGCATGTAAACAACGGTTTACGTTGTCATATGTTACCGACCAAAGCAAATGAACCAATAATTCATATGACAATTTTATTATGTGAAATACTTATCCATTATTAGTTACTCTAGGAGCTGGAGAACTTGATTGGTCCGACTAATCTTACATATCTGAATGAGAACGTGTGCTCATTTGTACGAGCGGTACTGAACGTTGAAGAGGAGGTAAAGCTGCAACTATTTATGTATTGTGTGAGTGTGTTGTAAAAGTGGTCTCTGGCCTCCGGCGCAGTTCAGCAGATGCAATCACCAGATGCCGCCTTAAGAACTGTAGTTGGATACTGTCGATGAACCCATATCTTTAGTACATCTATGTTGATTATTATTGTTGTCCCTTTTGTTTTCCCCGTTGCATTCATTATTGCTATCTTCGTGCCTTAGGGCTCGCATGTAATTGGTTCTCTGTGCATGAAGAATATTGGTCCAGGTCACTAATAGTTACTGTTGTCTCACAGGATCTAGATGCTTCATTTCGAGAATATTGTGGCTGGATGCACTCTAAGAGTAGCTTTATTTTGTTTGCACAGACGTAATAATTCATATTTTACACGGTTTACTTTCCATGAATGTCGACGTATACAACGTGATCAGTTTTGTCAAGATACTATGGAAGTGCGAGCGAAATTATTTAGTATGATACAAAGGTATAGCAAATAAACAGGCCAATTCACCCTAAATAAACAGTTTGCCCTAACCCTTGATCTCCCGTACCGACCCCATCAATGAAAACCACCCAATGTAACAGTATGGGTGTAGTTAATGTCCTCATACCCCTATATGCGGAATGACTCAGCAATGATACAGATCATGGCAGAATGGTTTCATGTCGGGGTCAATTTGCTTCCCTCCTGTCTAGCTTTTTATTATAATTCAAAAAATTGCATGGCAGCTTCCTGATATTAAATAAAAAACTGCATCCATTTATTATAGATCAATTTATACTTTCAGTGTACCTAATTTTATTGTAAAAAACTAGGGTTCAGAAGAATGTCGGCAAGTGTTTAAAAGCAACACCTGTTGGATAAGTGTCAACAGTAGGGGCAAGAATGTCGAAGATGCAACTGTCTACATGGACGATTTGAAACTGGAAACGACAAGAACCCTAGAAGAAGCGCTGTTGATTTTGATTGCTGTAACCTGCTTTGAGCTCCGACACACCGGACCTTTCGGCCTAGCCATTAACGCATTTGAGCATTTTGCGTACGGATTTGAACCGCCACCGTTTGGCGATAAACAAGCCGATAACTATTTTTAGCTAGTGACGACACTGGATAATAATGATCCAAATGACAACTTCAAGTATAAATATGCAGCTTATACTAATATTATTTATTATTAGTGTGACTAGTAATGACTGTTATAATGACTGTTATAACTTGCAATTACTATAGTTGCTATAATAGTAAACAATTGCACATTTATCATATAGGACAGGTCAGAAGTCTTCTGCCTCAGGCTTGTCCCTCTCTTGTCTCGTCCTATCTCTCTGCGTTGTCTCGCCATATCTCTCCGGTTAGTCTCGTTCTGTTGTCTCGTCCTATCTCTGTTTTCTCTCGCTCTTTTGTCTCGTCCTATCTCTGGGTTTTGTCTCGCTCTTTTGTCTCGTCCTATCTCTCTGTTTTGTCTCACTATTTTGTCTCGCCCTATCTCGCTCTTTTATCTCGCCATATTTCTTTGTTTTGTCTCGTCCTGTCTCTCTCTTTTGGCGAGACAAAAGAGCGAGACAACACAGAGAGATAGGACAAAACAAAAGAGAAAGACAAAGAAAGATATTGCAAGACAAGAGAGAGATATTGCGAGTCAATAGAGAGATATTGCGAGACAAGAGAGAGATATGGCGAGAGACGAGACAAGAGAGAGATATGGCGAGAGGGGAGACAAGAGAGAGATATGGCGAGAGGCGAGACAAGAGAGAGATATGGCGAGAGACGAGACAAGAGAGAGATATGGCGAGAGACGAGACAAGACAGAGACATGGCGAGAGGCGAGACAAGAGAGAGATATAGGACGAGACAAAAGAGAGAAATATGTCGACACAAAAGAGAGATACGACGAGACATAAGAGCGAGATACGTTGAGACAAAAGAGAGACATAGGACGCGACAAAAGAGCGATACAAGGTATAGAGAGACACTGTGTGAAGAAAGGGGATTGAGATAGAGAGACAAAGGGAGGGAAACGGCGAAGCAAAATGAAGAGACAAGGTAAAACACCATTGGCATGCGCCCATGCTCGTATACATATATACGGTGAACAGTGTGAAGCCGGGAGCCGTCGAAACGGAAAATGGTAGTTTTCACAATGCTAAATCCCATAAGAAAATTAGGGGTAGTAAGGGTCC